>BSBK01001636.1:600000-845000 GCA_027943335.1 Chamaecyparis obtusa
TACATAAGGGAAATTAGTGTAAAATCATGACTACAAAGTATTTGAATAATGATAGGCTCTATTACTTTCTTATGGCACAAGGTCTCTCTAGCGGATCTACGATTCAGAATGACATTCTTAAAAGTAGGAATATCATACTAGCAGGTTTGAAATGCTAGATTGGAAATGGTCACATGATTCACTCCTGGGATGATCTATGGTTAGAGGACACTCCCTTATCTTACCATCTAGTTTTAAATTATCTATGTGTGATTGCAAAGTGATTCTTTGGAGACCGAGTGGTTGATTATCTTGATGATTTTAAGTCATGGAAGAACATCTTTCTTTGCTCTTAGGACCATAAACAACTCATGCCTCTGATGTTGGATTCACAATAGAAGCTCCATAAGGTGATAATTCTTATGTTCCAAAGTGAGGAAAAATTCTTTTGGAGTAGCCAAGCTAGTGGTGAATTTACTATGAATATTTCTTCTCAACTACTATTATATATAGGTAATGTTGGGGACTTGTGGAAAAGATTTTGGAATTTCCATCTCATCCCTAAAGTTAATTTCTTGTGGTGGATTGCTATATATAATAAAATTATCACATAGGATAACCTCACTGAGCACATATTTCAACTACCAAATCATTATGTCCTCTATAAGAATAGATACATAAATTGTGCCTCACTTTCTCATCAATTGTCCATTCATGCAAAATCTTAGGAATAAGGTGTTGCACTTGTTTAATGCTAATTGGGTTATGAATGGGAAGGTTTAACAATCGGTTTACTACTAGAGGGGGATCTCCTTCAACCCACTTATTAGGAATCTTTGAAATATAATTCTCCTTAGTTGAATTGGGCCATCTAGAAGGAGAAAAATCACATAATTTTCCAAGGGGTTGAGTGCTCTCCTAATGATCTATTCCAGATTTTCCACAATATTCTTCTAGAGAACTTGGCTATCACTACTTGACCTTTCCTATCTTCCCCCTTCTCGACTTGATAACCAAATTTTTAGAAGTTGGGCTCTGGAGGAAACCTATGCAAAGTTTGACAACTCAAAGAGATTAAAGAGGAGGAACACTAAATGGACCCCTCTAAACTAGGTTGGTTCAAGCTTAGATTTTATGGAATGAAAAAGTGAGCCTAGGTTGGTGGAATTGTTGGAGGACTAATCAGATTGAATGATATAATTTTAGTGGAAACCTTTAGTAGTAACTTGTATAATAATGCGAACAATCACGTTGAAGCAATGGGTATTTTCTAGGGTCTTAAGGTAAAACTTTCAATTCAGGCCATAATTATTTTAATAGAAGGGGATTCCAAACTAATAATTATTGTTGTTAAAGGGATATCTTAGATTAACTGGTCAATTGATGGAATTTTGAGACATATATGAAGGTTTATTATGGGGTTTGACTCCTTTGAAATTAACCATGTCTACAGGGAAGGCAATGTGTAAGAAGACTCAATAGTTGTTTTTGGCTACAACCTAGAAGGACTTAGGTGCTAGAGAAGACAATTTTCCCTCCTAGTAGATATCTAAACTCTCCTGAGGAGAGAGAGCCCAACTAATATAAAAAATAGGGAGTGACAAACTAATGCAGTTGAGGTGGTTCCTGCAAGGTGCTTCATGGTACTGGGTCTTGAATGGTCCTAGCGCTTACCATTTTTGTACAGAGTGGGAGAGTTTTGATAAAAAAAAACTATTTTGAATTTGAATACGAGATTGATTAGGTGACATTACAGTATGGGGATATGGATTATCCTTATCAAATGGGGAATTTTTATTCCCTTAGGATGCTTAAGGTTGGCTAAGTGGCCCTTTTCCAATCATGAAAAGTATGCAAACTTGAGGGTGGGATCTACTATGATGAGATGGAATTATGTTTTAAACACAAATAGTTAGTTATGCATTTATTATTACATCCCTTGTGAAGAAACATATTCCTTGAACTTTTTAATGAAAATACCTACACTTATAGGGAGCTATAGCCCACATGATACAAGTTTTTTTTTTTGGGGGGGGGGGAGGCGGGGGGGGGGGGGCTAATGATTATACCTAGCTAGATAGACAAGTTTTTATCTTTCCTTTAAAATTCTTTGTTATAACGATAAACTTTCCTAACTGTATCAAGGGTTGCAAATTATTCTATCTAGTGAGTCATCCTGGTTATCCTCTTTCTACTATAGGGATTGGGTGGGGACCATGTCCACATTGAGCCTAGTAAGCCATGTTATTTTTAAAATGACCCCACTATTTAGAATATTTGTAGGAAAGATGGGGTCTCTGACTACTTCGAATCTATCAATGGATTTGAAAAGGGTTTATCTGCTCAATTCACTAGTTCATGGGAAGACAAAAGAGTCATTATTGGGGGTAGGGAGTATCTCCTTTGAAATTGATGAGGAAGTGATTGTTAAGGATACTATATTATCCTCTGATAGTAGGAAATGGAAGAAGATCAATTGAGTGGGGGATAATGATAACCTAAATAGACTTTTCAAAGGAGGGGAATCTCTGATCAAGATACAAGGAGGCTATAAAAGGGAAAGGTTACCACCACCTTGGGATCAAATTTGTCTCATGATCATGAAGTATTTCACTCTTCAGGGGGATTTTTAATTTTATTACTACTATCACATGCCCCTCCTTAACCATTTCAGATATCATAGAATTATCTCTTCTCTATTCTTCTTGCTTAATTCTCTTGAAAGCTCAGTTTTAGATGCAAAGGAGAGTGCTAGAACCTAGGGCAAGGAACCCATCCCTCTATGTCAAGGTCTTATATTTAGACTTTATAATTTCCATTTGGCACTTTATCCCCCAAAACCTAATTTTGTTTATGAGGCCTCAGTTTCACAATCTCCCCTTCCTTGCTAACATTATTAATGTGTTGTGGCCCCAAAAAAAGAAACATATATATAACCTAGGGCTCCTTAAAATTGTTTTCCAGGTTGGTACACCTAAAGTATTAAATTCTAAATCCCCCACCCTTGATACCAATGGGTTGAAAGGTAAAGCATCTAGGTTGACCACTACTAAGAGAAAAGAAAAATACCCCTCCCCCCAACCAAAAAAACATAAATTTATATTTAGGAAGTGGCCAAGGAGGAGGATGATAATGTTGATGAGGAACATAGTAACTTTTTTAGGTCTAACAAATTGGCTACTAGGACAAAAAAAAAAGGGAAAAAACCTACTTGTCAATTATGATTTGGAGGAGGAAAATATGCAACCGGAGGTGGAAAAATGAAAGACAAAGATAATAAGGGAAAGAAAATGGATGGGGATGAAGTTGAGATAGATACCTTGAGTAGTTATAATAATTACACTACTAATAGCTCTACCCATATCTTGGAAAGTGTGAAGGAGGATCCCATCAACCTCATCGCAGACATGATGTTGAAAGAAGAAAATACCAATCCTATCAATCCTAGTCTAGTCTATGCTGTCTTCTACAACATTGTTGTGGGTTTGGATAATTTGAAGAGTGAGGTGGGGGACCTAAAAATGAAACTGCTAGAATTGAAAAAAAAAATGGGAGTATTTACAGATTTAGTCTCTAGGTTATGCATAATTCAACTACTTCCTCATGCCTGCTACAATGAAAGACCCTTGGCGAGGATGGAAAGAATGATGACAACTACAAGGACTTATTCAAGTTCCTTATAGATGACTAGAGCCATGTGTTGTACTAGTTAGGTTGTGATATTAAGTCCTTGTTGGCATTTGATGAAGGTGATCTAAGTTTTCATTATGATTGTATTTTTGTGTTTTCATTGCTAGCAACATCATCTATTGAAGGCATGAGACCAATTTTTGTGGCGGTGTTGAATGATTAAATTGAAGAAATAACTAAGTGTTCAATCAACCGAAAATAAGAGAGTATGCAAGGTAAAAACAATAATATTTGGAGTAATTTGGAAGAATTCATAACTAATGGCTGGAGCGGGTGCTAGAGTGGGAGTTGGTGTAGGTAAAATTGTGAACAATGGTTTGGGCGGGAAACTTGGTTCCTCTGTCAGGGCCCCTACTGGAGTTGCGGGTCATCCTACAGGAATCTCGAATGCATCAGAGGACAAAGAGAAAGATTATGAGTCTTTGAGACAGATGGACGTTAGTGGTTCTTTGAAGCTTCAGGACCCATGAGGTGATAGTGCTTCCCCAGACCTAGGGGGGAGCTACCATTCCTACTAAAGCAGACAAAAAGGGTGAGGCATCTAGGCCTTTGACAATCAAGGAGGGAATAAAAGGTGTGTCAGTGGCTCTTGAAAAACCTTGGGTGGTGTTGTTCGGTAAGAAGCCTTTTGTAAAATCTTCCCTTCCCGAAGCTAATAATATTTTTGACAGTGCAAAGGGAGATTTTGCCATTTTTATCCCCGATACTGTGATTGATCACTCTATATCACAAATGGACCTTATGCTGGTTGGAAAATATGTTGGGGTAAGACCGAACATAGACTATGTTCATCGATTCATCCAAAGAAGATGGTTCCTAAAAGGGCAAGTGGACATAGCTGCCATGCTGAAAGGATTCTTCTCATTCTCCTTCACCAATGAGGAAGACATGACTAAGCTCTATGCGGAGGACCCTAGGTTATGGGTAAGTCATCCTTGGCTTTGCAGAAATGGGTCCCTAACATGAACCTGAGTGATTCTTTCCTGGAATGGTCCCCTGTTTGGGTGAGACTTTCTAGGCTCCCCTTAGAATATTGGAATGAATGTGTCTTCAAAGGTGTAGCGGGGGTTTTGGGGGAACTTCTTTCTCTAGATCCAGCTACTGCCTCAAGAGCAAGGCTGGTCTTTGCCAGAATTTTTGTCAAAGTAAGTAAATCTATTGATCTTCCTACCTCCATAGACTTCATTTCTAAAATGGGAAAATGGAAACAAGCGATTGAGTATGAATCTGTTCCTTTTGCTTGCTTTATTTGTAAGAAATCTGATCATTGGTCTAAAAAGTTCCCTTTGAAAGTTCATAAGAAAAAAGAGGAAGAACCTATTGCTAAAAAGAAAGATTTGATAAATGCTGTCTGGAAACCTAAAAATTCTTCTAAAGATTCCTCAGTATTATTGAAGCCCTCATTAATACCTAAGCCAAGCTTGGATCTAGATGAGCACAAAACTGAAAAAGATGAAAAGGGAAGTAACTTAGAAGGTAAAGACCCTGATGCTTTGGATAAGGATCAATCAAAAGGAAATAGTCAAATATTATTTGTTGATGCCAATTCAGAAAAGTTTTTTGAGGACAATAAATTCTCTCCTTTGCTAGATGCTAACTTTGTTCTGGAAGAGATTAATCAAGGGGGAGAGATTTTGGTTCCCTAGAGGGAGGAGGAAAACTTGTTAGTACTTGAAGAGCTGGTCCTAGATGACAACTCTTTCATCCCCACCTAGATTGAAACTGATAGAATTGGGGAAAACCCTATGATTCCTCAAAGGGTTAAGGAAAAAATTGAAAATTTTGAAGATTTTAGCCAGGTGGAGGTTCTGGAATCCATAACTAAAGTGGAATCCAATCAACAAATGAGTGGCAATAATAGAAATAAGCCCCCAGACTGCCTTAAGGTCATCTCTCACATCAAGATTAAAGAGGTTGGGCAAAGCTCCAAAAAGAAATCCAAAGGAGGCCAATCTCCTACTTCTACTGAAGGAATTAAGACTAGAAGCCAAAAAAGTGATGTTGGGAAAGCTAAGGCTGGACCAGGAAGAAAACAAGCTAAAGTTGGTAGAGAGCAAGAAAGTTGGCAAAACATTGTAGATGGTAAACAAAGAACCATGTCGGAGGCTTTTTCCCCCAATAAATTATGAAGATAATCTCTTGGAATATAAGGGGGTTGAATGCACCCCAACAAAAAGAAATTCTTAGAAATGTTGTCAGAGATTATAAACTTGATATTCTACTTATTCAAGAAATGAAAATGAGTAAAGAAAAGTAGAAAAACTTAAGTTTTTTTGAAAGTCTGGTGTTAGTAGCTCAAGTTTGGCTGGGGCCTCAGGGGGCACTACTATTTTTTGGAACTAGAAGACCATTAATGGGGTGATTGTTGTTGAAGACCCCAATTTGATATCTATCAGACTGACGAATACCAGAGATAACTTTAGTTGGGTTATCACTAATATTGATGCTCCTAATGCTAAAGCTAACAGGGCTAAGTTCTGGAAGAAAATTTTGGAGAAAAGGAATAACTTCAAGAATGAAAGCTGGCTTCTCATGGGGGATTTCAATACCCCTCTTATGGATAGTGAAAAGTATGGGGGTATCCTATCCCAAGATGATAGTAGAGCTAATTTATTTAACTTTATCAATGATGAAGGTCTGATAGACCTTGACCTCCAAGGTTTAAATTTTACTTGGTCTAATCAGCGTGCTAGCCCTCAGAATATTCAAAGTAAGCTAGACAGAGCTCTTATATCTCATGATTGGATATCTAATTATAACTGTACTCTGTCCTCCTTTCCTAAAGCTGGCTCTGACCATCATCCTTTACAGTTAGAGATCAACCCAATTTTTGATCCTAAACATTTTCCTTTTAGATTTGAGAAGATGTGGTTAAGCCACCCTGATTTTGAGAATTGCATTTTAGAGTGGTGGAACATTAAGGTGGATGGCACAACTATGTTCAATTTCACCAGAAAACTTAGAAACTTAAAGGAAAAAGTTAAATTATGGAACAGAGATGTTTTTGGTGACATCTTTAAATAGAAGAATAAAGCCAAAGTTGACCTTGCTACTATTCAGGACAATATTCAAACTCAAGGCCTTTCAGATTCTCTTGAGTCTGAGGAACAAAAGGCTCTTGTCATCTACCACAATCTGATCTCTAAAGAGGAGACCTACTAGCGTCAGAGATCTAGGGTGGTTTGGCTTAAGGAAGGGGATAGAAACACTAAGTTTTTCCACCTTACTACTCTCAAACACAGGGCTACCAACCGAATAGCTAAAATTGCTATGGATAGGGCTGAGATTCATAAAGAAGATGATATAAAGATAGCTGTTGTTAAACATTTTGCTTCTCTTCTTTCGACAGATGGAGCTCTGGATAGAGATTGTCAAGAACAATTATTGGATTTTATCCCTAGAATTGTTAACTCAAATCAAAATAGGGCTCTTCAGGTGATTCCTTCTTACAAGGAGATTAAGGGTGTTGTCTTCTCTTTCGAGGGAGATAAGGCCCCTGGCCTAGATGGTTTCCCCATGTTTTTCTTTCAAAAGTTTTGGCTTATTGTGGAGAAGGATGTTTCTAATGTTGTGAAGGAGTTTTTTGGTTGCAGACATCTTCTTAAAGAGATCAATGGAACTTTCCTTTCTTTAGTTCCTAAGATAGCTGGGGCTCACTCATTTGACCAATTCCGGCCTATTAGTCTATGTAACTCCTTTTATAAGATCTTTTCTAAAATCTTGACGACCAAACTCTTGGTTATTCTACCTCTGCTGATTGCTCCTCAATAGAATGGTTTTGTTCCTGGTAGGCAGATTATGGACTCAGTGGTGCTGGTTCATGAGAATATCCACTTAGCTATGAAAGGGAATAAACAAGGTTTTATCCTTAAACTTGATCTTGCTAAAGCTTATGACCGGGTTGATTGGAATTTTTTGTGTCTGATTCTTAAGCAATTTGGTTTCAGTGAAAGGGTCACCCATATTATCTATCAACTAATATCTACTGCCTCCTTTGATATTTTAATCAATGGCTCTCCTTCCAAATTTTTCAAAAGCTCCAGAGGTCTCAGACAAGGAGACCCTATTTCACCTATTCTGTTCACTTTGCTAGTTGAAAGCATGGGGAGGTACTTCCAAGCTCTAGTTTCTAAGGGTATCATTCTGGGTCTTAGACCCTCTTCTAGACCCTTAGTTTTCTCTCATGCTCAGTTTGTGGATGACACCATCACCATGGGCACATCCACAATCAAGGAAGCTAAAGCCTTTAAATTAGCTCTGAATCTCTATACTAAAGGTACTGGTCAGCTCATTAACTGGTCTAAAAGCACTATTTTTTTTATAAACACTCCGGAGGAAAGGCAATGTAAGATAGTTGGTATCCTTGAATGCAGCATAAGTCATTTCCCTTCTACCTATTTGGCTCTGCCTTTAGGCCTTAATATCAGTGACTCTTTTTGGAACCAGATGGTGGAGAGATTTTTTAAAAAGATGGTTGGTTGGAAAGGATTTGTTATGTCTCAAGCTGGGAAAATAACCTTGATCAAATCTTCTCTTCAAAGCCTCATGGTGTATGCTATGAGTTTATTCAAAATGCCTTCCAAATATGTGGATAAACTTGACTGTATCCTAAAACATTTTATGTGGTCTGGGGTGGAGGAAAGAAACCATATATTCCTTATAGCTTGGGAAAGAGTGTGTAAATCGAAGTCTTTGGGGGGCTTAGGTCTTAGACCTATAAAGATTATGAACAAATCTCTCTTGGCTAAGAAACTATGGCATATTTATGAAGACCCTAAGGACTGGAATACTATTTGTAAACATAAATATCTCTATGACATCCCAACTATTGACTAGTTTCTTTCTAGCTCAGAGAAAGTGGAGGGCTCTATTTTTTGGAGAAATATCAATGATGCAAGAAGTCTGGCTAATAAAGGAAAGGCTTAGAGGTTAGGAAATGGATCCAATATTAACTTTTGGGAAGATCCTTGGCTGTTTGAAAAACCCCTGAAATGCATTTTTAACAACCCTCAGGATATCATAAGATGTTCCTCTGCTATCAGTCTCAAAGTGAAAGATTATAGGAGAAACAATTGCTGGGTGAAGTTGGCTGGATTTAACCCTACTTTCCATGAAATCGACAAGGCCCTCATGGCTCAATGCTATTACACTAACAAGGAAGATACTCTTATATGGGGCCCCTCCTCAAGTGGCAAATTTTATGTGGTGTCTTCTAGCTCTATTCAATTTGAGGTGCCTGAGGAAATTCCTTTTTGGGAAAAGATATGGAATAAGAATCTCACCCCCAAAATTGAGATTTTTTATTGGATCTTTGTTCAAAACAAAGTGCTTACCATTAACAATCTTAAAAAAAGGGTATTTACCATGCCAAATAGGTGCAGCCTTTGCAAGGAGGCTGAAGAAGATACTAATCATCTCTTTTTGCATTGTCCTTTTTCTCAACAGGTTTGGTCTTTCTTTTTGTAGGATAATGCTTTATGCTGGATTTTCCCATCTTCTATCTAGGATTTCTGCAAGCAATGGAACTATTCAGGTGATAAAGCTAGGGACAAACATTTGTGTCTCTGGCTGCCCCTCATATTGCTTGGAATCTTTGGAAAGAAAGGAATAATCACATATTCTGGGACAAAATCAGTACCCATGCTATGGTGTATGAGAAGGCTTATAATGGTATGTAGGAGAACTTGAGCAGAATCATCCAGCATACTGGGAATATTGGGATCTACCTAAGTAAAAAGAATGACCATGATAATACTATGTGCACTGCCCCCCCTGATGGATGGATTAAGATAAATTTTGACGGTGCTACTAAAGGCAATCCTGGCCTTGCGGGGTGAGGGAGTGTTATCAGGGATTGGAATGGTAATGTTATTGTGGCCATTGTTGTTCCTCTAGGAACTCAAAATAATCACTTAGTTGAGGCTTCAGGAGATTTCTATGGTTTACAGCTTACCAGTAAACTCAATTATAAAAAAATATGGGTGGAAGGTGATTCTTTAAACATCATTAATTGCCTTAATGGTAAATCTCCTCCATCTTGGACAATTGATAACATTATATCTCAAGCGAAAGATATCATTTCTAAGTGTACGGGGATTTATATAACCCATGTGTACCATGAGGGTAATTCCATGGCAGACAGCTTGGCTAACATAGGGGTTAAGGCTGATGAGGTCATCACCTAGGACAGTGAGGATAATATTAGGGAGGACACTAAATCTCATATTTATTATGACAAAATCCATCAAAAACAAGGAAAGATTGGAAATCATTAATGAGACTCATCTAAGCTATATGAAGTCTAATGGTAATTATGAGAAAGTATGGAACGGATTTTCAAGTAACATTATTATTAATAGTTCAAATATTTTCTGGGCTCTACACTATAGCAACTTGTTTAACAAGGATTGTGATTCTGATAATCTCGGCTCTAGTATTTTTTATAGCTTGGATTTCTTGAACTCTACGATCATGGGGGGTGATCTAAAGTGTGAAGAACTAGACAACTACAATAAACTTAAGGAACCTAACATGGTGATGGTCTAGCGCAAACTGAAAAAAGGAGTAGTGACCCCTTATCTGGAAAAGCTACATGGTTTTGATAAGGAGGTGACTCAAAAATTTGTTGAAGGATGGAGAGACAATACTGTCACCATTGAAGGGAGGAAGTTGGAGATTACTGTGGAGCTTATTGCTCATGTTACAGGGATTCCCAATGATGGTCAAAAGTTTATAGGGACTGAAAGATTTTGGAGAGTGCAGCTAAGAAATTCTTAAAATCTGTGAAAGAGAAGGTCGCCTTTGCGGAAGGCAAGGTTAATGGCTACATGGAACCTGTCAAGATCAAGGAGATTTGGCACCATGTTCTGCAGGTTGTGATGGAGTACTTTACCCTTGATGGCTGCTTCACTCATTCTCACTCCCATCCCTTCGTGTTCCTTAACCACTTCAGGTACAAGGACACCATTAACATTCCTTTCTATTTGTACACCTCTCTAGTTAAAAGCATAAATGAGCATAAGGGGTCTCCTAAGAAGGTTGTCAAGCATGAGGGTTTGATTTTGTTAATTTATGAGCATATGAAGAAAACCATTCCTACCCCCAGCTCTACTCCCTCTTCTGGTAAGAGTAAAATGAGCCCTAATCCTAAGGCTGGGTCGGTCAAGTGGAAGGCGGAGGACAATTTGGGTAGTAGCTCGAAGAAAATTTGTTTGGATGCTACTGAGGAGGGGACTTACTCTGAGAGTTTGGAAATGGAGGATTCTGAGGATGGGGACTCTAACATTGCCCAAGAGAATAAAAGCCCTAGCAAGGGTGAGGAAGAGATTGATGATTCTAAGGCTATTTCTGAGCAAGATGAGTGCAAGGAGGAAACTAACAATGAGATTTTGGTTGAGGATAACAAAGAGGAAACTGGGGAGGGGGATTAGATGAATAATGATGCTAATATGCAAAGTACAGATGATTCTCACAGACTAGGAGATGAGACTAAACCTTTGTGTAACAAAGAGAAGGATACTACCACTGGCAATGATGATAATGTCATTGCTGAAGCTAAGGACCGTGATAATAAAACCCAGAAGACTACTGCTAAGGAGAAAGGTAAAGTTCTAGGTGAGGCTATTTCTAAAGGCACAGGGGGGTGTAATTCTCACAACCTTGAAGACCTGGTTGACAAATCCATCCAGTATGTGGAGAATCAGAAGAATGATCAGGACTTCAATAAAGAGGAGGTTCCCATTCTAGGTGATTATGTTGAAGGTATGAGGCATGACATGCCTATATCTCAAGACTCAAAGGACAATAATTAGGAGGGAAGCAAGGAGTCCAGTGAGTGTAAGGCTAGAGAGTCCACCATCAAGCTCATTTTCGAAGACTTCAATGACAAAGAAGAGGTGACTATTGGTGTTTTGTAGACTACCAAAGCCAAGGCCTTGTATTCTTTTAGATTCAGTAAGTGGTGTTTTCATGAAATTAAAAGGCTCCATTTAAAATGTAGAAAGCTTGAAGCTAACAATGACATCCTCCAAGAGAAGGTGGATTCTCTTCTCAAAGAGAGGGCTTCTAATTCCCCTACTGACCTAATGGAAAGAGTGGATAAAATTGACAATACTCTTATCAACATTCTCCAGAATAGTAAGGATAGTATGAAGGCATCTAGTACTAACCTTAAAGATCTGGTTAATTTACTGGATAATGCTTTTGAGGATGATACTGAGGGTAAGAATGTTCATCTGATGGATAGTGGTGGCCCCAATTCTCCTAAGATCAAGAATAATTTGGATGAACTAAAAAGTGTTATTGGCAGGATGGATAACATCGAGGCCAAGATGGAGAAAATGCTAGATGATCAAGCTGGGATTCTGGATGTGGATGCTTAACCTGGTGCTCCTGCTAGTGTTTTTGTTGTCTCTACTATCTTTTTGGCTAGTCTTTTGTTGTTTCACTAGCTTTGTAGCCCCTACTTTGGGTAGTTCACTGTTGTTGGTCTTTTTTGTTATCTATGCTTTATATTTTTGATCCATTGATACTTAAGCCGTAAAGGGTTTCGGGTCCCTTCAAAACCTATTTTTCTAGTAATCGGAACAATAATATTTGGAGTTAGAGATCGAGTTAAGATGCATGGTTGGTAAAATATCATCTATAGAGGAATATTTAATGCATCTATGACCACATCAGTTATATTGAAGAATACAATGAGTTATTGAGGATTGAAGCGACACTAGTAATAAGAACGAGAGACAAGCATAGTGACTTTGGGTAGATCAGACAATCGGTCAATTTAGAGTTAGTAAATGTTTTATTTATGACTTGATTAATGTTTTTTTTACTTTAACGAGTTGACCAATACATTTTGGTGAGATTATATTTGTTTTTTATGTCGATGGGTAAAACATTTTTTGGTAAATGACGACTTGGAAAAAGTGTTTTATAAAAGAAGGTTGAAATCGAGTTTTAGGGTAAGATATGATGATGAAATAGGTGGTTATGATCGTGTGAAGTTGAAGGAAGGAGTTTTGGATGTTTAGATGGTGTTGTAATCTGAATTGAAGTGGATTTGTCAAAAAAGGAGTGTCATAATCAGATCATTCAAACTTGGGTATATCTCAAGGCAAGCCCTAACAGGTCTGCAGGTAAAATACTTTAACAAGGTCACTCATAATAGAGTGAGAGGGATCTTTAATAGGATCTGAAGTATAAATCCTCTAACAAGGTGACTTGCAGAAGGATTTTGAAATCCATTAACCCACTAGTCTTTAACATGACTTATTATAGCTTCTAACAAGGCTAAATACTCTTAACCAAGTATAACCTTAGAAGAGTTTTTATAATTGCTCCTAACAGGGAAGATTTTAGTGGTGCACTAGTGAATTTTTGGGCATCATTCCTACACATGTTTTTCTCCCTCTAACAAGGGTTGCCAAGGGAAAAATATTGTGTCTTGTGTTAATTGTGTGCGAATGTTTTATTTTCTATGCTTCTATGTTATATTATCATTTGCATGTTAGATATTATGGAAGATTATTGTTAAAAGTTTTAGACTTGTGGGTGCAATGATTCACCCCCCCCCCCCCCCCCCCTCTTAGTGCCTTATAATACTAATAATTGGTATCAGATGCTTGGTTCCCCCAAAAGGCCTAACATCTCGGGAAGGATCCTTAATGCAAATATGGAGGGTTTGTGATACAAGAGGAAACTTGATGAAGCTGAAAGGGTTATCAAAGATTTGAAAGATTAGTTGAAGTAATCAATAGCCAAATGACAAGAACTTGTTGAAAAATTGAATGAGATTCAAGACTACATTGAGAAATTTTCTAAACAAAGTGGATTTGTGGAATCTGAAGCAACCCTAGAATCTACAACTATGGAGAATGAACAATTGCGCAAAGAAAAGAAAAACCTTAAGAGAGAGATTGATGCCCAATAAATCAAAATGTGTGAAGATTTGGAAGCAAGGAGATATGCAGAGAATGCAAGGAAAATTGTAGAAGATTCCCTAAAGGCCAAAGATGAAGCACTAAAAGTTATAGAGAATGAACTTTTCAAGTCAAGACAAGAAGTTGGCACATTGCATGAACATTTACATGATACAAATGAAGAAAAAAAATTGCTTAATGGAGAATGAGAATCTAAGAAATGAGAATGAGCAATTAAAAGGAGAATTGAAGACTTCTAATGATTTGTTGAAGAAATTCAATGAAAGTACTGCAAAACTTGATGAGAAACTCATAAATCAAAGAAGAAATAAAGAGACCACAAGCCTAGGATATACCGGTTATACTAATTTTGAAGTTGGTGAATCTTCTAGAGTAAAGGATGTTAGAATAACTAAGAGGTGGGTGAATCAGGTATCCACAGTCCCAAATACAAAATGTATCACTTTAAAAAAATTTAGCTAAATTCTGCAGCTCGGTAAAACAAGAATACTAAACTGTCTAAGTATTTACCAATTACCAATTAATTGCTCATAGTGATTACCAACCAAATCAAATATGCAACATGAAAAGTATTATAACCAAACAATCACAACATAAACACATAACACAAAGATTTAACATGGAAACCCTGTAAAGGTAAAAACCACCTGGGACCGGTAACCCAAAATATTTTCACTCTTTTGAAGTGAGCTCGGTGAAGAGCCAACCCTATTAAAGGTTCCAAACCACACTATAAGGTGTGACCTTGTTAGAGGATTTAACACTAACATTTATCGTCCAACTAGCATTCACTATGGGGTTGACAGGATAACAATGTACATTCTATGAATGACATAATAAGACTTTCAAGTCCACTTGGTTAAGAGATTTTTCTGTTACAATGGTTAAACTAGAATAGTAGGTGATCTGAATATAATACAACTTGATTTCACAGATGTTCAGATCTATTCTAAGCCCATAAAATCCTCAGATCAATATTTCTATTCAGTTCATCAATATTCAATAACTTGCTATCCCTCGGTAAAGCTTTGTGATGCTTGGTATTGTTTTGCAGTTCGGTTCTTCTTCAACTAGTCTAATCAGGTATGCATGAAGTTGTGTTCACGTGATATCTCTACAATCTCCTTCTTCTAGCATATGTTTCACACTAAAACCCTAGTCTCTTAAATAGACAAGTAAACCATTTTCTTTTCATCCATCAAATTTTTCTGCTTAATTTCCTTCATTGATTTTGTCGCTTAAACCTTCCTCGGTTGATGTGTCAGTAACACATTTCAATAAAATCCTTTAGATCTTCTTCAAATTTTGTTAGTCGTTGATCTCATAACAAACTTTATCTTTCCACCTCGTGATCATACACTTTACAGCTCATCAATTTCTGTTAGCTAAACTAATCATTTAGTTCTTTTGTCCATACTCAGTTGACAAAGAAAATGTGTCAATGAACACAAGCTTGGTTGATACTGTCACTCGGTATACATTACACTGGCTTGGTGTATATTGGAATGCTTCATTAACCAACCACACTACTTTGTAACACTTTGCTTCTATCTTCATAACAAATTACTGTAACATAATCAAGTCAATAATATGAAGTCATAGACTCATCAATAAGTTATGAAGAGTATTCCTTATCCTCATCTATCATATCCATCTTCCTCTATGTAGATATCTCAGTTCTTCATCTTTTCTCCTCTTTTACAGATGTCTAGATATTTGCAACTACCATGATAAGTATTGTCAAAACTAGTTGACATCAATGACAACATAATGATTGATTCAATTATCTTACATAACAATTCAGTGCTTGGTGATCTCTAATCACTTGTAGTTCATCAATCAGGTTCTCAATCAGATGTAGTTCATCAATATTTCCCTGTGGCATTAATGGCAACTCAAGCAATATAAAATATATCATACACATACCAAACATGTATTCTACAACTATGTAAGCAAATGTTGTAGCTCGGTAAGCTCTCCCTTAGCTTAATATGTTTAATCACTATGTTACATGATAGCATTGCAAGTGCAGACTTTCCTCTCCAGATATGAGCTTTCCAGTTCTTAGATTCCTTCTTCTATTCTCAACAATAAATCTTTAAAACTCTCCTTGACTTTCTCAGATTGTCTCTCCCTTAGATAGATATTCCAGTGATCTCTCAATTTTTCATATTGTTTATCTCTCCCTTTGACAACAATGCCAAAGAAATACATAAACATATAGCTCTATATTAGCCATGTGACTCTCTGTTGTCTGGTGCATACAATGTATCTTGGTATACTGATATGCAAATAGTTGTTGCTAGAATCTTTCACAACCTTAGACAGAATCCAAAGTGTGAACTATGTTGCATCAACATGAATGATCTTCTGATAAGATTAGGCTGATGCAACCTCCAGATCACATTAGTGACTGGTAGATAGGGGATGGACCCCAAGTCTAGTCCTCAAGTATTCAAAAGTTTCCTTCGGTAGAGGCTTGGTAAATATGTCAGCAAGTTACTCTTTTGATGTAACATATTCCATTTTAACTTGCTTCTCATGTACTTATTCTCTTAAGTAGTGATATTTAATAGAAATATGCTTGGTCTTTGAGTGCATTATAGGATTCTTAGAGATGTTTATTGCACTTGTGTTGTCACAATATATAATCACTGGCTCAATGATTACCTCATTCATCCCTTCCAACACTTGCTTGATGTAAGCAATGTTTGAATAGTTTGTAGCAGCAACAACATACTTTGCTTCGGCAGTAGACTGAGAAATACAAGGTTGTTTCTTACTCATCTAAGTAACAAGTCTTTCACTAAATAAAAATGCTCCTTCGATTGTACTTTTTCTATCATCTATATTTCCAGCCCAATCTGCATCAGTGTGGACTCTTATTTCAAACTTCCCTTCCTTAGGATACCATAATTCATAGTCCTTTGTTTTCTTTAGGTATCTCAAGATTCTTTTTGTAGCAACCATGTGTGACTCCTTAGGATTTATAGAAAATCTAGCAACAATTCCCACAACATGTGTAATATCTAGTCTACTATGCACTACATACATCAACTTACCAATCATAGATTGGTACATTGTCTGGCTGACCTCTGTAGATTCATTATCTTTAGTCAATTTGCAGCCTGTGACCATTGGTGTTCCAACTAGTTTAGCATCTTCCACACCAAATGTTCTCAGTACTTCCTTTATATACTTTGATTGTGTGATGAATATTCCATCATTCTACCGAATAACCTACAAGCCTAGAAAGAACTTAATCTCTCCAAACATAGACATTTCAAATTATTTTCGCATCTCATTAGCAAATGATTTACAGATATGATCTTGTCCTCCAAAAATAATATCATCCAAAAATATTTCAGCAATCAAAAGAGTGTCATCAAACTCACCTTTCATATACAAATTGTTGTTTTCACTAGTTCTAACAAAACCAATACTTAACAGAAAAGTATGCAACCTTTCATACTAGGCTCTAGGTGCTTGCTTTAAACCATTTAAATCTTTATGTAGTCTACATACCATGACTTTCTTGTCTGGATCAACAAACCCTTCTAGTTTTTCTATGTAGACCTCCTCTTCTAGTATCCCATTCAAAAAAGAAGACTTAACATCCATTTGATAAAATTTAAACTTCTTATGTGGTGCATAGGCCAGTAACATGTGAACTCCTTCTAGTCTAGCAATAGGTGTAAAATTTTCACCATAATCTATTCCTTCCTCCTGTGCATACCCCTTGCAAACTAGGCTGGCTTTATTCCTTGTAACCTCTCCATTTTCATTTAGCTTATTCCTAAAAATCCATTTAGTACCGATAACATTCTTATCTTTTGGTCTAGGTACTAAATTCCATGTCTTGTTTTTCTCTATCTATTCTATCTCTTCATTCATTTCATTTACCCATTCTTCATTCTCCAATGCAACCTTAACATTTTTTGGTTCAAACTCACAAACTAAGCATGTACCTTGTCTTAACTTACTTCTTGTTTGCATGCTAGCTTGCTTGTCGCCAATGATTTGGTTCTCAGGATGACATCTTCTAAAAAATCTTGCCAGTACTTGATCTCTTCTTTGTTGTTCATCCTGGTCAGGTTCATTTTCTTGCTCGATAGCCTCTTCCTGATCATTGGTTTCTCTTTGTTGTTCCTCGGTGTTGTTTTCCTGATGACCAGTTGACACAGTTTGCAACTTCGGTAGGTACTATGGTTGTTCAATGTAAGTGAATCTTCTGTAGTCTTCTAGCTCCCTAGTGCTTTCTCCACCATTTTTATCATCAAATTCATCAACTCTGACATTGCAACTTTCAATCATTTTATTAGTAACTTTATTCAGACACTTGTAAGCTTTTCTTTTAGTGGAAGATCTAAGAAATATCCCTTCATCCCCTTTAGAATCAAAATTTCCATTTCTTTCATCTTTCAGAATAAAACATTTGCTACCAAAATTTTTGAAGTAACTTACAGTCGGTTTGTGACCAAACCATAACTCGTAGGGTGTTTTGTTTGTGTCCTTCTTCAATTGTACTCTATTTAGAACATATATAGTTGTGATGACTACTTCTCTCTAGTATGTCTGAGAAACATTCTTTTGTAACATTAGTGTCCTTGCACAATCAATAATTGATCTACTCCTCCTTTTAGCAATCCCATTCCACTGAGGTGTTCTCAGTGCAGAAACTTGTCTTTTTATACCATTATCATTACAATAGTTAGTAAATTCATCATAAATAAATTAACCACCTCTGTCAGATCTCAAGAATTATTGTTATTTCCTAGTTTCTTTCTCTACTTTTGCTTTATACCATTTAAACATCTTAAATGCCTCAGATTTCTCCTTTAAAAACATTATAGTCATCAATCTAGTGTAATCATCAACAAACAGAATGAAAAATCTATCTCCATAGTAACTCTTTGTTCTCATGGGACCACATAGGTCGGTGTGAACTAGTTCCAAAATTATCTTTGTTGAACAGTCTTTACTCTTAAAACTAGATTTTGTCATTTTACCCTATTTACATTCATGACACATAACATGATCCATCTTTGCTAGGCTAGGCAAACCTCTAACCTTTTTCTTTCTACTAATTTTAATCATGTTATCAAAGTTTACCTGACATAACCTTTTATGCCATAACCATGCATCCTCATTTTTCATCATTTAGTCCTTCTACCCAATAAGCATTATCACATTTGATTTTATCATTTATCAGTAAAGATCCCTTTCCTCTAACCATACATGGTGTATCATTACTAATTTTTACAGATCCTCCATTATATTGCTCAAGATGATCAATTTTTTCTTCATCACCAGTCATGTGATGGATACAGCCACTATCAATGATCCATGTATCATTTTTATTAACTTTAGAAATGAGTGTTGTCTCTACATACCTTTCTTCTTCCTCAGAATCATCCTTCATTGCAACAAATACAACTTCAACATCATCCTCTATGTCAATCTCGGTATCATTCTCTTTAGCAATGTAACATACTTTTTTGCCTTTACCATTGTTGTCTCGGTTATCTCTGTTGTAGTGTTGGTAACTTCTATTGTTTCTCCTCCCATAGCTTCCTTCACCAGAATGATCTCTGTTTCTATCATCTTCTTTCCTATTTAGGCATCTAGCAGCAATATGACCAACTTCTTTGTAGTTAAAACATGCTAAAGGTAATTTACCCCTATATCTACCTTTACCTTTAGGTAACCTCTAGGCCATAAGAGCTTCAAGCTCATCAAGCTCATCATCAATGTTACTGTCATTATCATCATTATTACTTCTATTGCTAGACTTACCGATCTTTAGATAAGTCATGAAAACAAACTCAACAGATGGTACAACACTATTATCAAAGTTGTTTAACTCAAAAGTTGTTAGCTTACCAATCAGATTATCAAGAGTGAGAGTATTGTTAGGTGCTGACCTCATTTCATGTATTGCAGATATTCTGATTGCATAAATAGGCAATAAAGTCCTTATAATTTTTCTTACCATTGTATCTTCATCAATGACACCATCAGATCCTCTGATAGCATTAACTGCCTCCTTTATTTGGTTTGTATACTACACTATATTTTCTCCTTCTTTCATTTTCATATCATCAAATCTTCCTCTTAAACTTTCAGCTCTGGCTCTCTTGACATTTGCATCACCACTATAAACTTGAGTAAGTTTATCCCACATTTCCTTTGAAGTAAGGCAATCCTTGACATCTTCAAATTCGGCATTTGATAGAGAAACATCAATCTCCATCATAGTAACATTATGCTCATGTCTATCTCTCAATTGATCAAGAGTCAAAGGTCCTGTAGGTGGTGCTAAGTAGCCATTATCCAATAGGGTGAGGGAAAAATTCCCAATCCTAGATATATGAAGTCTCATTCGGCTTTGCCATATTGTAAAGTTGTCCTTATTCAGCTTTGGCACTTCCCTCTTATACATTTTGTGATCTTTATGCTGAAGTCCTTAAAAATCTGTTCCAAGAAACCAATATTCTTTGATACCGATTGTTAGAATAACTGAGAGGGGGGTGAACCAGTTATCCACAGTCCCAAATACAAAATGTATCACTTAAAACAAATTCAGCTAATTTCTACAGCTCAGTAAAATAAGAATACTAAATTGTCTGAGTATTTATCGATTACTAGTTAATTTCTCATAGTGATTACCAACCAAATCAAATATGCAACATGAAAAGTATGATAACCAAACAATCACCACATAAACACATAACACAAATATTTAACGTGGAAACCCTGTAAAGGGAAAAACCACCTGGGACCGGTAACCCAAAATATTTTCACTCTTATGAAGTGAGCTTGGTGAAGAGCCAACCTTATTAAAGGTTACAAAACACACTTTAAGGTGTGACCTTGTTAGAGGATTTAACACTAACAGTTATCATCCAACCAGCATTCCCTATGGGGCTGATAGGATAACAATGTACATTCTATGAATGACATAATAAGACTTTCAAGTCCACTCGGTTAAGAGATTTTTCTGTTACAATGGTTAAACTAAAATAGTAGGTGATCTAAATACAATACAACTTGATTTTGCAAATGTTCAAATCTATTCTAAGCCCTTAAAATCCTCTGATCAATATTTCTATTTAGTTCATCAATATTCAATAACTTATTATCCCTCGGTAAAGCTCTCTAACCCTCGATACTGTTCTACAATTCGGTTCTTCTTCAACCAGTCTGATCAGGCATGCATGAAGATGTGTTCACGTGATATCTCTACAGTCTCCTTCTTTTGGCATATGTTTCACAATGAAACCCTAGTCTCTTAAATAGAAAAGTAAACCGTTTACTTTTCATCCATCAAATTTTGTCGCTTAATATCCTTCGTTGATTTTGCCGCTTAAACCTTCCTCAGCTGATGTGTTAGTAACACATTTCAATTCCATCCTTTAGATCTTCTTCAAATTTTGTTAGCCGTTGATCTCATAATAAACTTTATCTTTCCACCTTGTGATCATACACTTTACAACTCATCAATTTCTGTCAGCTAAACTAATCATTTAGTTATTTTGTCCATACTCAGTTGACAAAGAAAATGTGTCGGCAAACACAAGTTCAGTTGATACTGTCACTTGGTATACACTACACTGGCTCAGTGTATACTAGAATGCTTCATTAACCGACCACACTACTTTGTAACATTTGGCTTCTATCTTCATAACAAATTACTGTAACATAATCAAGTCAACAATTTGAAGTCATATACTCATCAATAAGTTACCAAGAGTATTCCTTATCCTCATCTGTCATATCCATCTTCCTCTATGTAGATATCTTAGTTCTTGATCTTTTCTCCTCTTTTACAGATGTCTAGATATTTGCAACTACCATGATAAGTACTATCAAAACTAGTTGACATCAATGACAACATAATGACTGATTCAATTATCTTACATAACAATTCAGTGCTCGGTGATCTCTAATCACTTGTAGTTCATCAATCAGGTTCTCAATCAGTTGTAGTTCATCAAAGGAGATCGAGCAAGAAGGAAACTCTCCACCAAAGGTAACACAAAGAAACTCTGGTAAGAAAGTTTACAAGAATATATTTTTCAATTATCATAAGGTAGGTCATACTGCAAATGTATGTAGAAGTAGGTCTGCAAATAGAGCTAGCACTTTTGATGGATATTGCTACAACTATAATAAGTATGGACATACTACTCATGATTGTAGATCTAGATCCAATAGTAGATCTAGTTTCTTTGATGGTCACTATTACAACTGGAACACATATGGTCTCAAAGCTAATGAGTACAGGTCAAGAGTGAAAAATCAAAGGCTACCTATGAACTGGGAAAGACCTTACCAAAGGGAGAGGCAATTAGATGTCACATGCTCAATCTATGGTAACTATGGATACATAGATGTGAATTACATAATGGTGACTGCAAGAGGAAATGTTGGACCATGGAGATCAACTAGTATGACATGTTTTCATTGTCACAAGATTGGACATCTAGAAAGGAAATGCAAGTTAAGGAACCAATTGGTTAACTAGTCAAGCAATCGAAAAGGAAAGAAAATGGTGAATGTAGAAGAGACTAGGAAAGAGATGAACAAGACCTAGAAGAAGAAGGAAGATAGTAAGACATCAGAGGGATCCACATCTCCATCGAGTATGAACAATTCTTCATGAAACTAAGCCTTCATGTGGCTTAGTGGGAGCAAGTATTGTTGAATCCATCTTTGGACCCCCTATAAGTGTGTGGTAAGATCTATCAGAATTTTAAGATGAAATAAGGTGTTTTGGAGTGTATTGTGAAGTTTTGATAAATTACATGGTGTTTTGATCATCGATAATGATTTTTTGGGTCAATCGGTGAAAAGGTAAGTTCTATCAGTAAGTGCATTTAATATGCATGCAAAGCTAGATAAAAATACTATTTTGAATTTCATTTTCACCTTGCACATTTTGATAGCTTTTTTGGAAAGAAAGAAGAATTGTTCGAGCCATTTGCAGAGATCCAAGCAATAAGGAGAGATTATTTGTGTTGATCTATAAGATCAAATCAATCGGTTGTTATGTTCTTCAACAAGAACCCTAGTTATGAATTGTTTAAGGTATTTATCTGATAAGTGCATTTTTGGTTGAAAATTTAGGATGGCCACTCCTAAGTTGATAATATTACTAAAAGACCTAGACCAAAGTTTAAGAAACATCCATTCAAATTGATGGAAAATGACCCAGCGGGTGTCCTAACTAGTGTTCCCTATGATGTTTTGCATATAGAGTATGTTAGAGAATTTATTCACTGTAAGTTGGAAGACCTAGGATAAAGGGAAATATATGAACAATATAATAATTTATCTGATGGTAACTGTTACTCAAAAATACAACTTACAATACAATAAGCATAAGTAGGAAAAGGTTGCATTTGTTTGTCTGATTAACACTACCTTGTAGGTTTTGTTAGTTTACATTATTGCATTCATTCTAGATGTCATTATTGTACTCTAAGTATTGATCAAGTATTGAAAAATTTAAAATTCATCAATGATCATTATAGTGTGCATTCATATTGAATGTAGTAAACAAATGTCCTTTCTTGTTTCATATTTCAATTCAATATTTAGAGTACATTGCAGAATTGAAAAGAAAGATTGAAGTATGGAATAGGGGTCCCATGCATTGCCTTTTCTTGTCTTTGAGTGTGCTGGTTGTCTACATTTAGGTCTTCATCTTTCCCTCTCCATTTGCATCTAGGTCTTTAGAGTCTCCATCTGCATTTAGGTCTTTAGGGTTTCCATCTGCATGAGAAAGAGAAAAATGGTTAGATCCTGATGGATCTAAGCAATACATGAGAATCAAATAACATACTGTAGCAATCAAGTTTTCAATTATACATCAATCTAGAAAATTAAATGAAATAAGGAAATGTACACTGACACTCACTACAAGGTAGTGTTAAAGGGACTTGTTTCTGACATGAAACCTTTTACTACTAATGATCATTGTGGTGTATGTTGTCCTTTTTATTAACCAGGTGTCTGAATTAAAGGGACTTAGTATGTTTCCAAACTGAGAAACCTTTGTTAGATAATGTATTTCATAATAATGTTATTTAAGAGCTTGACAAATTATCTTGTAGATAACAGCTAACTAGTGTTCATATTCAATTATTGTCAAAGATGCAGATCAAGCTAGTTTGAATACAAAAGAATGTTACAGAAAATGCCAAATGATTGCTAACTTTCCAATTCAAGATACAAATGGTACTGCATAAATACTAGTACAAATATGTCCTTACTATTCCTAAGTATATTTTCAAATTATAAACATATTTTTTGCTGAATACAAAAGAGTGCTTCAAGATTAAGCTTTAAAATCATAAAGTGTTTACAGTTTGTTTTTATTGAGTGTCACGAACCCGTGTTCGAACCTCATTAGTTAAACATTCTGATGTTTTTGAATGTCACGAGCCAGGGCTCAAACTTCATTAATAGTAAATAAACTTTTTCATCTTGTTGTACTTATCATATTAAGTGTAGATTCATCATCAATGTGAATTGTTTACAGTGGACAAAGCTATAGAATGCAAGCTGAACATAAAATGGAAAATATGTATAAACTGGAATAGAGTATGTGTAACCAGTAGAAGAATATCATAAAGGATAGAGTACTTATCTACTATGGAAATAAGAAAGTGTGTTGAGCATCTCTTAGTCATAATCACCTTCTAAGGTTTGCAAAGGTTATGAGTGAAAGATGTAATGGTTTTGTGTTTTACAGATTATATCTTTAAACATTTTTCACTCATAACCTTGCAACTTTAGTGAGTCATTAAGAGGTGTTTTCATGGTTTCTTGGAGTGACTGTTCCGCATGGCCGAATTCATCATATATGGTTTGCAAAGCAGAGAGTTCACCAGTTCATCAAGTTTATAGTTGTTGATTACACAAGGTTTTATTCATGTAAGCAAAAGAGAGTCAACAATTTGGATGCTCTATGTTATCATAGAATATGTTGAGGTAGATACTAAAATTGATAAAGTTGCAGTTGACAGTAATTCAAAGTTCCATCAATGTGAGAAGTGTGTTGCTGTGTCAATTTCAGAAAATGACCATAAGCTGCTTATTGGTGTTCCAATTATCAAAATGTGAAGGGATTATTTTCTTTTAAGTAAACTGAAGAACATTATTAGTAACAGTCATGGTTTTAAGAATCAAATGAAATAACAACAGTTAAAATAGTGACTGTTACTAGTTTATAAACAAGTTTATATCTATGCCAGTCATAAATGCTTCAAATGTGTTCACAGTTGTCAATAAAACTATTGAGAACAATTTTGGGTTCACAAACTTTCAAACCCATATAGCAAAGAGAAATTAATAGTCAAAACCAAGGTTGACATCATTAATAACAGTGGATGCTGAGATTGTGAATACAAGTAACAGTGGATACCGAGGATGAGATCAAAGAAATGCACAAAGAATGGCAATGAAGAGATATAGTAATAGTGAATGCCAAGTAGTAAGCAAGCTTGTGGTGTGTGCAAGATCAAGATGACACTAGTCACCCGATACCAACAGTGACTATTGGATACAAACCAAAGCCACGGTTTTGTCGAGGATTAGCAGTAAATGCACAGAGAATATCAAATGAAGGTAATGACACTTCAAACCCGTTGCTGATGCTAAGTCATAAACTTAGCTCATGGGTTTTACCATAGTCACAGCATGGTAAGCATTACACATGGTAAGTACTGCATATGACATGTATATGTGGTGAACAAGTTTTGGGTTCATAAAGCTTCAAACCCACATATGCTTTCAACAATAAACAATAGTTGAGCTTGAAGAAATGCATGGAGCCTGTACTAAATAAAGCCATGTAAATATGGTGAACAATAGATAAAAGTACATGAAGCCATGGAGCCATGGTTACAAGTAGCAATAGAAACTAAAAGCTAATGAACAGTTCAACAGAGATATAAACAATAGATGTCATGAAGCATGATATGGGCTCGTGGCCATAAAAAGAGAACTCTTAGTGTATCCAAGTTCATGCATGGTAAAAGAACAAGCTACAGTTTGACTGTTGAAGACAAATACATAACTATGACTCATAAACCATGAGTATATCAAAAGAAATAGTCATAAATTCAAAGCAACAGTGAAACAAACAGTTAACAAAGAGAACCCATGACTAATGCATGCTCGAACTTTGTATTTCATTACAAAAGATCAACAGAGAATTTTAAAAGTAACTTACAGTTCACTGAATGAGAGATGGAAGTAATGTCGAGTTCCTTGTCAAAGATGCACACAAAGAAGTAGTAGAGAAAGCTCAAGTCCAGCAGCAGTCAAAGATTTTCACAGTAAAGTTGAGCTCCTTCAGCATTTTAGGAAGCTTAGGGTTTCATTTTCCCTGAGATTTCTTCAAGAAGAATGAAGAGAACACAAATGCCAAGGAGAAAATGGAATAAATGTTTGGAGTCCGGCAAGTAAAGCAATGCATTCAATGCATGACAGTGCCAGTAGAGCCTCAAAAATTGAAAACATGGCACCTTGCATCCTTATCCCATCATTCTTTGTATTGCATTGCAAGTGGATCGAAAGTCATGTCGACTTCTCCACTTTGTAATAGTTCACACTTAGATTTTTTATCTAAGTTAGGAAGTAGAAGTTAGGAGATAGGGGTAGTATAATTAATATTAAATTTTTATTTAATATTAATTTCTTTTATAATTTTTGGCATTTTCTTTGTAAAAAGGATTTAATTCCTTATATTAGGCCAAGAATTTAGAGAAGAGGCATGTTTTGAGGAACTTGGTTTAGTGGCACATTTTTAGGCGCACTTTTAGGCTAAAATTGAGGAGCTTAGATTTTTGAATTTGAGGCTGGAGTTGGATATAAAATTGATTTTTGATGATCAATTAAGGGTTGCAGATTTTGGAGAGAGGGCATATAGTGAACATGTCATTCCTAGGTGCTTTGAAGGCCATTTTTGTAATCATTTTGTTAGATTTTTGAAGAAATGAACCAGATTCTTTGACTCCTATTTTGTGTACTTGTTTTTGAATATTGAATCCTATTTCATCTTTTCTAGCAAGTGTCAAACCGTTTATTATCTAAAGGAATTGAATGAAATTTTGTTCCTTCTCAAGATAATCAACTGCCCCAAGGCCTTGTATGAGAAATGTATGTTGTTAATTGTCCAAGCTGTTTGTGGTAGAACCTTGGTAGCATGAATTTATTAACCTATATGTTGAGCAGAGATTCAGATTGTTAAAATATTCATTTATGAGTCAGGATTGAAATTCATCTTTTTTGTGAAGTCTGAATTATTCATTGGTGTATCACCCTAATCATTTTAAGTTATAGTATTCTTTCCCTTTTCCCAACAATTTGTAGATCAGGAAAGTGATATTCCATATTTTATAGGAACCGGCCTAGAATCTGGAGATTCCTCTTCATTCATAGTCTACCCACAGCTAGAAGAGGTTTCCATTGTCAGGATAGAATTGTTGTTAGCCTTAATGCCTGATTTAAGGTAACAATTCTAAGCCTGAATAATTTTTGGCATGCCCGGTGGGACAACGAACTACTTCTCAGTTCTAAGCTGTTAGATTTATGATTGTTTCAAGTTTCAGTTGTAGCTCTAACTGTGGATTTTAATGAGAAAAACTCCAATGAGATCAAATAAGGAAGGTTTTGTGTATCAATAATTACAGCCAAATAGAAGGGGAGGAAGATCATCTAGAGGTGGAAGAACATTGCATGATCCAAGAGGTACTTCTTTGAATTTAGATTTCTCATCCTTTGATAATCCTATTTTTGAAAGACAAGCTGCAAATTCAGAAGAACTAGAGGTTATAATTGAGGAGCTTAATCTTCCTGAGGATCTAGAGGTTCCTAATCATTCTGGATCAGAATTCCCAAGCATTGAAAATTTATGTATAGATAATTTTGTTCTCAGAGCTTCTATGAGTGGTACTACAGTAACTCCTTAGAATTTAAAGACTTATCAAAGAAAGGTAGCTCAATCTGCTCAACCATTTGTTACACTAGCTATTCAGCAACAAGCTCCTCCACATCAAGAAATGGCTAGGAATTTGCCATTTGTTACATTCAATCAAGGCAGTCCTTTGAGGATTGTAAATCACAACAATGTTCCATTAGCTTCCCTTAGAGGCTTGCCATCATTTACTGGAGAAGGATTAGTAACAGCTATTGAGCACATCCGAGATGTTGCAACTCTTTGCAATGTTCTTCATGTTACAGAAGAAGATGTAGCTTTGAAGCTATTGGCTGCATCACTCAAGGGTAAAGCCCTTGATTGGTTCATAACCCTTTTGGTAGATTTTATTGCTACTTGGGATACTCTGGGTGAAAGGTTATCTAAATTTTTTGAGGACAAATCTGATAACTTGTCCCTTGTGAAACAATTAACTACAATTAAGAGAGCCCCACAAGAGGAGATGAGTGATTTTAATCTTCATTTTTAGAAGACTTGGAATTAGATCCCTATTACGGTAAGACCTTCAGCTGAATATGCATTCTTATATTATTTGAAAAGTTTGAATAGTGATATCTCTATAATGATTCAATCTATGGGAGGTAATACTTTACCTCAAGCTTTTGATACTGCTATTAGGGCAGAGAATAGTCTTATCCAGGCAGGAAAGATAGCTCCTAGGCCTCCTATGCCTTTCTTTCCTAATATACAATCTAATATGCCATTGGTAGTTCCACCATTATCTGATGTCCCATCTTATAAACCTTTAGAAATAGCTCCTACAACCCCCCTAAATGAATTACAAACTATTAAGGACAATCAGCAAAAAATTGAAAATCTACTACAATCTTTTGATAATGATTTAGTGGCCCTAAAGAGGAATCAAGCTCATGTAAACCCTGCTATTCAAAATCAGTTTGCTGGTTCTTCTACACAATATCCTAGTCAACCTAATTTTTAGGCTAATAGGTAGCAATTTCAAGGAAATACTAATGCAAACAAGCAGAATTGGAATATGAGACCAAATAGACAATATAATCTAGCACCTCTTAATACTGCTAGGGATATTGTGCCTACTCAAAATAATATTGCTACTGATTGGTGTTTTCCATGCAATGAGCCACATGATCAGTCTACATGTTCTAATGGAATTCTTAATCAAGCTCTCATGGTACAAAATTCTATGAATTCACAGCAGAATGTGTTTGTTGAAGATGTACAAAATCAATCAGATCAAAGTGCTACAGATACTAGATTTTTAAACTAGCAAGAGGAAGAATTTTGTGGACTTAATGAAGATTCATCAATTGCAGCAAATACAAGAGCAAAAAAGAGAGCTCTTGAAGCTGATCAATCTATTGGGAATGTCTCTTCTCCACCAGTTTCTATTTTGAAGAGTCTGTCAGTTTCCACTAACAAAGATCAAACTCAAAGGAATGCTGATCAAAGTTCTCCTAGATCATCACATAAGGTACAATTTACTGTTCCGTTCAATATTGTTGATACAATGAAAAAAACAAATGTTACTTTGTCTACATGGGAAACTTTGTCTATTCTAGGATAGATTGAAATTTTGAAAGAAGAGTTGTCCAAGTTGGCAATTAATTCTCAACAAATAGTACAATAGTTACCAAGTGTGGTCATGACTAATTCTGAGCCTCCTAAGGTTCAGGAAAAGCCATTAAAAGAAGATAAAAAGCCTGCTAAAGTTCAGCAGCCAGTAATATCAGAATTTAAGAAGGCTGCAAATAGTGAGAAAACAGTAGTAACAACTGATAAGGAAATGTCAAACATACAAAAGACATCAGAAAAGGGAGGTAAGAAATCTACAAATGAAAAGCCTCCTCCTTTTTATGTCTCCTTGATTATTGGAAATAAATTAGTTCATAATTGCATGGTGGATAGTGGTGCAAATAGTACTGTTATGCCTAAAAAAGTGGCAGATTCACTGAACTTAAAATATGAGCCTCTTGAGAAGGGTGTAGTCCAACTGGACGGAACTTGTATTAAGACTTTAGGAGTTATTAAAAATGCAAGTTTGACCCTGCACTCCTACCCAAATTTTTAATTCCATAGGACATATATGTTATTGATTTACCAGCATATTTTGCCATGTATCAGTCTAGAGATTTCACAGCCAAAATAGATGGTTATTTTTCATCAGATTGGTCACATTTGTACTTCAGAACTAGATATGGTACTAAGGTAACCATAAAATTAGAATTATTGGCCAAAAATCGCATAGAGCCTTATAATCCAAGTCCTATTAATGCAAGTTGTGTGATAATGGATCAAGATGAAATTCCTAATTATTGAGCGTATAATACTCAAACTGAAGCATATCCAGATATTGTTCTAGATGAATGGGCTACTAGGAATGAACATAATGATGACATGTTTGATGCTAGTTTTTGAAACTACATGATTTTAGAATCTGATTCAGTAGTTCCTAATTTGATTAAAGACCCAAAATCTGAATCTAATGTGTCTAACCAACTTTGGGATTTGTATTTTGATGGGTCAAGGAATAAGGATGGAGTTGGTGCAGGGGTTGTGCTGGTTTCACCTAATGGTGATAAATTTTATGCTGCTTTTAAGTTGTCTTTTCCATGTTCTAACAATGTGGCTAAATATGAAAGTTTGATCCAGGGATTAGAATGGGCAAGATTGAGAGGTATCAAGTGTCTGAGAGCATTTGGTGACAATGAGCTTATTGTTAAGTAGGTGAGAGGCATCAATACTATTAAAAATGATCTGCTTAAGATGTATAAATCTAGAGTTTCTGATATTCTAGATGAATTTGATGCTTTCAACTTGATTTCAATTCCTAGAAGGGAAAATATACACGCTTCAATAGGCTGGCTGGTATTGGTGCTCATATTGCAATAACAGAAAATAAAAGAATAATTTCAGACCAGTCACATATTAAGATAATTGTTAGGCTATCCATTCTGGATAATGACACTTATTGGCAAGTTTTCAATACTGATGAACATATCCTAAGTTTTTTGACAGAAACAGATGGTTTTTCAGCTTCAAGAGATAACAAAAACATTCAGCAAATGGAAGACTAGATCATTCAATTGAAAACCAATAAGCTGCCAAAGGGATTAGTAAGATTGGAATTAACTTTTAATTTTGATGACCAATTTAGAAAGGGTAAAACCAGCTTGCTAATTGAAGAAGATCATTATGAAGAGGTAGAAATTTTTAGAGACAAGCGGTTGAAGGTTGGTAAAATTATTTCTCCTGAAGAAAATGAACTATTTATTGATCTTTTTAGAGAATATAATGATGTTTTTGCATGGGATTACTCTGATCTAAAGGGTTTTGATCCTCAATTAACCCAACATACTATAGAATTGGAGCCTAATGCTAGGCCAATTAGACAAAAGCAAAGACCTATAAACCCCAAATTAGAACCATTAATGCTGAAAGAGCTGAGAAAACTCCTAGATGGTGGTATTATATTTCCTATTAAGCACACATCTTGGGTTTCTAACTTAGTACCAGTAAGGAAGAAGAATGGAGAGATAAGACTTTGTGTAGATTTTAGAGACCTTAATAGGGCATCTCTGAAAGATAGACACCCTCTTCCTTCCATGGAACAGATTTTACAATATGTTTTAGGTTCTGAGAGATTTTCACTCTTAGATGGGTATTCTGGCTATAATCAGATTTTAGTCAAAGAATATGATCAGTTTAAAATAGCTTTTACAACTAAATGGGGTACTATGGCCTACAAAAGAATGCCATTTGGGTTATCAAATGCTGGAGCTACTTTTCAGAAAGCAATGGACATGGCTTTCAAGAATCTAATGTATAAGTTTGTTCTAGTATACCTAGATGATGTGACAATTTACAGCAAGGTTGCACATCAGCACATTGATCATTTAAGACAGATATTGCAAAGATGTAGAGAATTTGGAATTTCTTTAAATCCTAAGAAATCTGTGTTTGTAGTTCATGAGGGAAAACTCTTAGGATACCAAGTGTCTAAGGAGGGAACAACAATTGATCCTGAAAGAATTAATGCAATTCTTGAGCTTTCATTGCCTAAACATAAGAAAGGATTGCAGATTTTTATTGGAAGAATTAACTTCGTAAGGAGATTTATCCCTGATATTGCAAATTTATTAAAACCATTGACCATAATGCTTAAAAAGGATATTCCTTTTAGCTGAACTAATGAAGGAAAGAATAATTTTGAATTGATTAAATAGGCTTTGTCTTCAACCCCTACTCTTGTTAATCCTGATTTTACTAAAGACTTCATTTTGTATGCCTATGGTGGTTCTGACATAATTTTTGTTATGCTGGTTCAAAAGAATGATGAATAACAAGAGCAGCCAGTTGCATTTTTCAGCAAAGGTATGGATGATTATGAGAAAAGGTACACTTTTATTGAAAAACATGTACTTGATGTTATTAAAGCTTTGTTGAAGTTTAAGCATTTAATTGCTAGAAATAAGGTGCATTTAATGGTTGCTCATCCTAGCATCAAGGAGTTTTTGTTGAAAAAGGATGTTAATGAGAAGAGAGATGGTTGGATAACAAGGGTTATGGAGTATGATGTGCAGATTCACGTAACTAAGCTGGTTAGAAGCAAAGGCCTTTGTGCACAAATGGCAGAAGAAGAAGAACGGATTGAAGCATCTAAAGAATCTGAAAACTTACAAGCTGATATTGTATTGTTTAATGATCCTATGACTTGGTTGTCAGATATGACCAGATTCTTGCAAACTGGACAATGCCCAAATAATCTTGATAAGGCAAAAAGGAGGTACTACCAGTTACAATCTATTCCCTATGTTCTTATTGATGGTGTTCTATATAGAAAAGACTACTTTGGAATGTTTCTTAAATGTATTGATTCACTAGATCAAGGCAGAATTTTATTTGAATTTCATGATGGATCTTGTGGAGGACATTTCAGTCCTAAAACTATAGCCTGGAAAATACTAAGGGAAGGCTATTATTGGCTTGATTTATTTAAGGATGCTTATGTTTGGGCTAGAAAATGTCAAAAATGTGCACTTTTTGCAAGTAAACAAAGGCTGGCAACACTGCCATTAAAACCAATTGTGGTTGATCAGCCATTTGCTAAGTGGGGAATGGACTTTATTGGTCCTATCAATCCTAATTCTAGTGCAGGTCATAAATGGATTTTAACTGCTACTAATTATTTTACAAGATGGACCGAGGCTATTGCACTAAAGGAGGCTTTTGGACCTGCTGTGTTAAAATTCTATGAAGATATTACAACCAGGTTTGGAGTTCCTCAATCAATTATTTCTGACAATGCTATGGCTTTTATTGGTTTAGCTATTACAGAGTGGGCTATGAAGAACGGGATTTATTTAAACACTTCTTCAAACTAATATCCTCAGGGTAATGGTCTTGCAGAATCTAAAAACAAAAATCTAATCAGAATTATCAAAAAGACTCTGTAGGAAAATAAGAGGGATTGGCATTCCAAATTGAAGGCAGCCTTGTGGCTGGATAGGATTACACCTAAACAGGTAATTGGGAATTCCCCTTATGTCCTATTTTATGGTAAAGAAGCCAGATTGCCAGTTTCCACTGAATTTCCAGCCTTGTAGCTAGTTGATCAAATGTTGTTGTTTGGAGAAGAAGATCCCCTTAAACTGAGGTATGCTGATTTGTTACAGCTTGAAGAGGAAAGGAGAAAAGCATTGGATACAATGGAACATAAGCAAGCACAAACTAAAAGATCTTTTGATAAGAAAGCTAAGTTCAGAGAATTTAAAAAAGGAGATTTAGTACTCAAGTGGGATGTGTTAAAGAGCAGGCCAGGGCAGCATGATAAATTTGATAATTTTTGGTCAGGCCCTTTTATTATAATAGCCTGTAAAGACAATAATGCTTTTCAATTGTCTACAACTGAAGGGGAAGAATTACAGATTCTAGTTAATGGAATACACCTCAAGCTTTGCTTTGAGGGTTAGGTTTGTTTCAGTTTTTCAAAATTCAATAAGTGCTATCCAAGCACTAGGTTTTTAGGTTTCATTGAGTCTAGTTTAGATGCATTTTCATTTTCAATAAAGGTTGCATTCATGGTTCTATTTTCCTAAATTCTATTGTCCTATGATAAGCCTACAGGTCATGTCTAGTAGGTAGACATCCAGCAGAAGTTGCCAAAATTATTACTCAAAAATACAACATACAATACAATAAGCATAAGTAGGAAAAGGTTGCATTTGTTTGTCTGATTAACACTACCTTGCAGGTTTTGTTAGTTTACATTATTGCATTCATTTTAGATGTCATTATTGTACTCTAAGTATTGATCAAGTATTGCAAAATTTAAAATTCATCAATGATCATTACATTGTGCATTCATACTGAATGTAGTATACAAATGTCCTTGTTTCATATTTCAATTCAATATTTAGAGTACATTGCAGAATTGAAAAGAAAGATTGAAGTATGGAATAGGGGTCCCATGCATTGCCTTGTCTTGTCTTTGAGTTTGCTAGTTATCTGCTAGGTATCTGCATTTAGGTCTTCATCTTTCACTCTCCATCTGCATCTAGGTCTTTAGAGTCTCCATCTGCATTTAGGTCTTTAGGGTTTCCATCTACATGAGAAAGATAAAAATGGTTAGATCCTAATGGATCTAAGCAATACATGAGAATCAAATAACATACTGTAGCAATCAAGTTTTCAATACTGCATCAATCTAGAAAATTAAATGAAATAAGGAAATGTACACTGACACTCACTGCAAGGTAGTGTTAAAGGGACTTGTTTCTGACATGAAACCTTTTACTACTAATGATCATTGTGGTGTATGTTGTCCTTTTTATTTACCAAGTGTCTAAATTAAAGGGACTTAGAATGTTTCCAAACTGAGAAACCTTTGTCATATAATGTATTTCATAATGATGTTATTTGAGAGCTTGACAGATTATCTTGTAGATAACAGCTAATTGGTGTTCATATTTAGTTACTGTCAAAGATGCAGATCAAGCTGGTTTGAATACAAAAGAATGTTACAAAAAATGCCAAATGATTGCTAACTTTCCAATTCAAGATACAAATGGTACTGCATAAATACTAATACAAATATGTCCTTACTGTTCCTAAGTATATTTTCAAATTATAAACATATTTTTTGCTGAATACAAAAGAGTGCTTCAAGATTAAGCTTTAAAATCATAAAGTGTTTACAATTTGTTTTTATTGAGTGTCACGAACCCGTGTTCGAACCTCATTAGTTAAACATTCTGATGTTTTTGAATGTCACGAGCCTGGGCTCAAACTTCATTAACAGTAAATAAACTTTTTCATCTTGTTGTACTTATCATATTAAGTGCAGATTCAACATCAATGTGAATTATTTATAGTGGACAAAGCTATAGGATGCAAGCTGAACATAAAATGGAAAATATGTATAAACTAGAACAGAGTATGTGTAACTAGCAGAAGAATATCATAAAGGACATAGTACTTATCTACTATGGAAATAAGAAAGTGTGTTGAGCATCTCTTAGTCATAATCACCTTCTAAGGTTTGCGAAGGTTATGAGTGAAAGATGTAATGGTTTTGTGTTTTACAAATTATATCTTTAAACATTTTTCACTCATAACCTTGCAACTTTAGTGAGTCATTAAGAGGTGTTTTCATGGTTTCCTGGAGCAAGTGTTCAGCATGGCCAAACTCATCATATATGGTTTGCAAAGCAGATTGTTCACTAGTTCATCAAGTTTATAGTTGTTGATTACACAAGGTTTTATTCATGTCAGCAAAAGAGAGTCAACAATTTGGATGCTCTATGTTATCACAGAATATGCTGAGGTAGATACTAAAATTGATAAAGTTGCAGTTGACAGTAATTCAAAGTTCCATCAATGTGAGAAGTGTGTTGCTGTGTCAATTTCAGAAAATGACCATAAGCTGCTTACTGGTGTTCCAGTTATCAAAATGTGAAGGGATTATTTTCTTTTAAGTAAACTGAAGAACATTATTAGTAACAGTCATGGTTTTAAGAATCAAATGAACTAACAATAGTTAAAATAGTGACTATTACTGGTTTATAAACAAGTTTATATCTATGCCAGTCATAAATGCTTCAAATGTGTTCACAGTTGTCAATAAAACTGTTGAGAACAATTTCGGGTTCACAAACTTTCGAACCCATATAGCAAAGATAAATTAATAGTCAAAACCAAGGTTGACATCATTAATAATAGTGAATGCTGAGATTGTGACTACAAGTAATAGTGGATACCGAGGATGAGCTCAAAGAAATGCACAGAGAATGGCAATGAAGAGATATAGTAACAATGAATGCCAATTAGTAAGCAAGCTTGCGGTGTGTGCAAGATCAAGATGACACTAGTCACCCGATACCAACAGTGACTATCAGATACAAACGAAAGCCATGGTTTTGCCAAGGATTAGTAGTAAATGCACAGAGAATATCAAATGAAGGTAACGACACTTCAAACCCGCAGCTGATGCTAAGTCATAAACTCAGCTCACAGGTTTTACCATAGTCACAGCATGGTAAGCATTACACATGGTAAGTACCGCATATGGCATGTATATGTGGTGAACAAGTTTCAGGTTGATAAAGCTTCAAACCCGCATATGCTTTCAACAATAAACAACAGTTGAGCTCGAAGAAATGCATGGAGCCCGTACTAAATAAAGCCATGTAAATATGGTGAACAACAGATAAAAGTACATGAAGCCATGGAGCCGCGGTTACAAGTAGCAATAGAAACTGAAAGCTAATGAACAGTTCAACAGAGATATAAACAATAGATGTCGTGAAGCATGATATGGGCTCGTGGCCATAAAAAGAGAACTCTTAGTGTATCCAAGTTCATGCATGGTAAAAGAACAAGCTACAGTTTGACTGTTGAAGACAAAGACATAACTATGACTCATAAACCATGAGTATATCAAAAGAAACAGTCATAAATTCAAAGCAATAGTGAAACAAATAGTTAACAAAGAGAACCCACGAATAATGCATGCTCAAAATTTGTATTTCATTACAAAAGATCAACAAAGAATTCGAAAAGTAACTTACAGTTCACTGAATGAGAGATGGAAGTAATGTTGAGTTCCTTGTCAAAGATGCACACAAAGAAGTAGCAGAGAAAGCTCAAGTCCAGCAGCAGTCAAAGATTTTCACAGTCAAGCCAAGCTCCTTCAGCATTTTAGGAAGCTTAGGGTTTCATTTTCCCTGAGATTTCTTCGAGAAGAATGAAGAGAACACAAATGCCAAGGAGAAAATGGAATAACTATTTGGAGTCTACTAAGTAAAGCAATGCATTCAATGCATGACAGTGCCCGCAGAGCCTCAAAAATAAAAAACATGCCACCTTGCATCCTTATCCCATCGTTCTTTGTATTGCATTGCAAGTGGATCGAAGGTCATGTCAACTTCTCCACTTTGTAATAGTTCACACTTAGATTTTTTATCTAAGTTAGGAAGTAGAAGTTAGGAGATAGGGGTAGTATAATTAATATTAAATTTTTATTTAATATTAATTTCTTTTATAATTTTTGGCATTTTCTTTGTAAAAAGGATTTAATTCCTTATATTAGGCCAAGAATTTAGAGAAGAGGCATGTTTTGAGGAACTTGGTTTAGTGGCACATTTTTAGGCGCGCTTTTAGGCTAAAATTGAGGAGCTTAGATTTTTGAATTTGAGGCTGGAGTTGGATATAAAATTAATTTTTGATGATCAATTAAGGGTTGCAGATTTTGGAGAGAGGGCATATAGTGAACATATCGTTCCTAAGTGCTTTGAAGGCCATTTTTGTAACCATTTTGTCAGATTTTTGAAGAAATGAACCAGATTCTTTGACTCCTATTTGGTGTACTTGTTTTTGAATATCGAATCCTGTTTCATCTTTTCTAGCAAGTGTCAAACTGTTTATTATTTAAAGGAAGTGAATGAAATTATGTTCCTTCTCAAGATAATCAACTGCCCCTAGGCCTTGTATGAGAAATGTATGTTGTTAATTGTCCAAGCTGTTTGTGGTGGAACCCTGGTAGCATGAATTTATTAACCTATATGTTGAGCAGAGATTCAGATTGTTAAAGTATTCATTTATGAGTCAGGATTGAAATTCATCTTTTTTGTGAAGTCTAAATTATTCATTGGTGTATCACCCTAATCATTTTAAGTTATAGTATTCTTTCCCTTTTCCCAACAATTTACAGATCAGGAAAGTGATATTCCATATTTTATAGGAACCGGCCTAGAATCTAGAGATTCCTCTTCATTCATAGTCTACCCACAGCTAGAAGAGGTTTCCATTGTCAGGATAGAATTGTTGTTAGCCTTAATGCCTGATTTAAGTTAACAATTCTAAGCCTGAATAGTAACTTAGTGTTGAAGGATGAGCATAAATTCATAGCCAATAATTTTTTTCATCACACAATCAATTACCCTAATGAATTTGAAGATGATCGGGTCAAGTATGTTCTGAGTAGAATTCATGACCAGTTCATGTGGTTAGACTAGCCACATAAAATCACAAAAGAAGCAATCCATGTTGTAACTAGTCTATGTGCAACTGGTGAGGTACATGTTCTTCATACCATTCCTAAAGAAGAAGTGATCATATTGACAAAATCTAAGTGGGATGGTTGTGCAATTACTATAAATGATATTACAAATGAAGAGGTAAAGTATGCATCTATGGTTATTGTCTACAAGGTGTATCACTCTATTAAGATGAATAGTATTTCTAGTGGTGCTATTCATACAACCCATATGATGATCAAGGAAAATGCAAAGTATGATTTGGCTAAAGCGATGAGAGAGAAGATAATGATGAATCTAGAAAAGATTAAAAAAGACAAGAGGGAAAAGTTCAAATATGGTCAGGTGATCATGTGTTTGTTTTTCTATTTAAAAAACATGTTCCCTAGTATTGGTGACATTACATGGTCGATAGATACTCCATCTTTCATTCAAATCAATAACAGTATAAGAATCTTGGGAAATGATTTCATTGGAAAAGTATGGGGTTACTTGAAAGAATTTCGGAAGAAGATGCATGAAAAATAAAGGATACCATATGAAATTATTGAAAGGTACAAGGACATTATTTTCTTCATGGTAGATACAAACACTTGTTTGATGGACGTAGTTGATCCAAGGACCTCATGGGTGATTCTATGGGTTATGAGGTGGATGAAGACATTCTGACTATATAATTTGTTAGCTCAATTGATAGATCCCAAGACTCCAAGGTTTGGGACATATCAAGAGAAGTCACTTCAAGTGCATAATGATTTGATGGAACTTTTTATTGAAAGAAAGGTGAGAAAGGAAGTTGAGCAATTCATGATTCATAAAGGTTTTACAAAAGAATAGATTGAGAAAGTAAGATCTAAACATCTTGCAGAGAAAGCTAGCACATATGGTGCAACAAAAGATGATGATGATGATGTTGAAATTGTTGGTTCAGCCAGTAGTACCCCAACTGATCAGAAAATAAAGAATGCAACTTCTATGAAGAGGAAAAATCCTCTCCACCTGCAAAGAAATATGGAAATACTGCTAAGCCTAAAATTACATCAGTTAAGGAGACACAAAGCACATAAAAGGTGAAAGGTAAAAGGAAGAAATAAAAGGCAAAGAGGTTTGAGAAAGTTGTTGATGAAGAGAGTGAAGGGACAAAATTTGAGAAAAATCATAAGGAACTCAAGGAAAAAGGAAATAAATCCAAGTTGGTAGGTTCTCCCACTACTAAAACTATTAAGTCTACATCCGGAAAGTTAGCTTCTATCAATGAAATCATTCAAAATGTTAGAGAATATGGAATACTTGTTGAAGTTAATAACTATTATCACTTACTTAATTAGGAAGATCAGAGAAAATTTGAAGATGATGTAATTGCAAGTATGCATAAGTTAAGTCAAGTTGTACTCCAACTGCAAGGATAGATTCCTAATGCCTTATATGATAAAATTGATGCAAGATGGAAGGAAAAACTTATATGGTATAAGGAGTTAGTAAAGTATGTTCTACTGAGCCTATTACCTGATTCATCTAAGGAAGAAATCAAGAATATGTTTACAAAGGTTAGACCTTTATTTAAAACCAAAATAAAAGTTACAAAGTTGTTAGTTGGGGAGACCCAATCGGTGTAGGTTAAAATAAAGGAGATTCTAAGAAAGCATTTAGGTGTGATGAAGGATAAAAGTGAAGAGGAACTAGTAAAAGAAAAAGAGGATGATCCAGTGGTGACTCAAACTGATGAGGGATTTATGTTGATGATGTGAGGATCACACTTGAGGAAATCAGATCTATGAGATGGATAATACATGTGATATCCCTCCCATGGAGATACATGATGAGCACATGGATACACAGGATCAACATGAATCACATGAGAAACAAGATGTACCTAAAAAAAAGGAAGAAGATCCAGTAAACATGGGTATCGATCATAATATAACTAGTGATGCAATAATGAAGATACCTACTGTTGATTAGCAACAACAACAAGTATCAGGAATGGAGAACATTGGTGCAACTAATCGAAGAGAGTAAGAGAAAGACGTAAAGGTCACTGAGAAGAAGAAAGATAAGGAAATAGTATCTAGTGATGAATATGATACCTCGATTAAGGGACAGATAGACTTGATCACTATAAGCCCTAAAGAAATGATTAACTTTACAATGGCAATTAAGACTAAATCCAAGAAGGAAAAGCTAAAGCCGAAAGCACAAGTAGTTCAAATGGAAAGAGATATATTTTATGATTTAATGTTTGAAGTTACATATGATGACAAGGCTACTCCAATGGAGAAATTGGAACATTTGGTCACTGCCACCGGTGAAGAGATGAAAAGTTTGGAGGATGTTGCTACCGCTAGAGCAAAAAAGGAATATGTAAAGAAGATATCAGAAAATCTAGAACATTCCATTGCTGAAGACAAGAACACTTTCACATTGGCTGTGAACCAGGTGAAGGATGCATTGCAAGGTGGTAAGATTCTAAATTCTATTTGTGATTTTTCTCACTTCTTGAAGGATATTGAAAGGAAAAAGAGTGAAGCTCAACAAGAGCTGAGATTGTTGTCACTAAATTTTGATCCTATTCATGGGTCTAAAACTTCTTTTGGAGTTGAAGTTGTAAAGGTTCACCAAAGGATGAAGGCTTACAAGGAAGAACATGACAAAATTATTGGAAAATTGATGGAGTTACAAAGCCTACTAATTCCCAAAATGGATATCTTACAACATAGCATGAAGGAATCAGAATAAACATTAACACCCCTCCTTGTGAGCACTATTGATGGATTAGAGGAACTTGCATTTTTGTTACATGGATAGGTAATCATCATGATTAATCTACAGAAGTCATGGGTTAGTGATTAGCAAGTTTTAAAGACTACTTTTAATGATATATTCAGTATGGTGTAACTGGTGTATGCTACTCTATGATTTTGATCAATAATTTTTTTCTTTTTTCATATCATTGTAACAACTTTGTCATTGTTGTCAATGGGGGAGAATAGTATAAGGATACAATTTTTTTGGCTAAGATCATTAGGATGCAAGGGAGAGCTATGAGATTTATACAAATGTATGGCGTATATGTTTGTTTGGGGAGATTGTTGGAACTTAGCAATTTTTTCTTTCTAAGTGTTGCCATCAATGCTAAAGGGGGAGATTGTTGGCATTTGATTAAGGTGATATGAGTTTTGATTGTATGATTTTATGATTGTATTATGGTGTTTTAGTTTCTGGAAACATGATCTATTGAAGGCATGAGATCAGTTTTACCAATGGTTTTGAAGGATTAAAGTGAAGAATCAACTAAGTGTTCAGTCAACTGGAGAAAAGATAGTATGCAAGGTACAAGCAAAAAAATTTGGAGTTGGAGATTGAATTAAGATATGTGGTTGGCAAGATATCATCTACAAAGGAATATTTAACTACACCTATGATCACATTAGTTAGATTGAAGAATATAGTGAGTTATTGAGGATTGAAGTGACACTAGTAGTAAGAACAAGAGACAAGTAGAGGGACTTTGGCTAGATTAGGAAACCGGTCAATTTAGATTTAGTAAAGGTTTTATTTATGACTTGATTAATGTTTTGTTGACTTTATTGAGTTGACCAATGCATTTTGGCATGATCATCTTTGATTTTTATGTCAGTGGGTAAAACATTTTTTGGTAAAGGCCAACTTGGAAAAATTGTTTTATAAAAGAAGGTTGAAATTGAGTTTTAGGGTAAGATGTGATGATGCGATAGGTGGTTATGATCATGTGAAGATAAAGGACGGAGTCTTGGATTTTTAGGTGGTACTTTAATCAAAATTGAAGTGGATCTTCCAAATAGGAAGTGTCATAATCAAATCATTAATACTTGGGTCTATCTCAAGGAATGCCCTAACAAGTTTACATGTAAAATCCTTTGACAAGGTCACTCCTAATAGAGTGAACAAGATCTTTAATAGTATCTAAAGTATAAATAATCTAACAAGGTGTCTCTCATAAGGAGTTTAAAATCCCTTAACCAAGTAGTCTTTAACAAGACTTTTGTAGCTTCTAACAAGGCTAAATACTCTTAACTTGGTATAACCTCAGAAGGGTTTTTATAATTTCTCCTAACAGGGAAGATTTTAGTGGTGCATTAGTGAAATTTGTGGGAATCATTACCACACGTGGTTTTCTCCCTATAACAAGGGTTTCCATGAAAAAAATCTTGTGTCTTGTGCTCATTGTGTGAGAATGTTTTATTTTATATGCTTCTATGTTATATTATCATTTGCATGTTGGATATTATGGAAAATTATTGTTAAAAGTTTCAGACTTGTGGATGCACTGATTCAGCCCCCCTCTTAGTACCTTATAATACTAATAGCCCCCTCGTAAATATTAGTTTCTAGATGGTTATGGCTCTGATCACCTTGTGCCCCTATGGGGTTTTCAAAAAACTTTTTATTTTTGTATTGGTTTTTTGATCTAGACTTTATGCCCATAATGAACATTTTTAATCGTAGTTACATTATAAGTGTCATTTGGATTAGGAGTAGGAACTTTTTTATTTCTTCTCTAATTTGTAATAGGATTATTAGATGGTCGTATGTGGGCCATTCAACCAATATGTTTGTAGTTATTTTTTTGGTGAATCTTAGATATTTTTTGATGTTCTTCTATTGTTAGTGTGATGTTGGTCTTTACATCCATGGGTTGTGGCTCTGTAAGGGTCAACACATTTGTTTTGATGCTAGTTGATATAAAAAACAAACTATGGAGGTCCAATTGCCAGGTGAAAATTATAGAGTAACTGTCATCTCAAGTTTATATACTTTTTGTTAAAAAAATGATTTAAAATGGGTTTTTTCAAAGGAGGTATTTGAGAAAACCATTAAAATATTTAATAAATTGAGGCCTCCATTCAAATATCTTTGAAGTCACATGTTTTCTCAAACAAGAGTGCTTGAGCGAAGGTGATTGTAGTTCATTTGAACATTCGTATTTGAGCGAAGACCCTTGCCAAATGTTTTTTTGACATTTGCATTTTTTCTTCGTGGTTTAAAGTGTAACCTAGTATTATCTATTTTGGGATCACCCTAAAGAAATGAATAACATACACATGAACATTAAATTTTTTACATAGAAAACCAAATGTGGGAAAAACCACGATGAGAAAAACTCACTATACATGAGTAACTGATTATAATTATATTGTTTTAGGCTTAAGGCCAAGTTCACTTCTCCCAATTTAACTTGTAGGTTAAGGCACACAATATTAGGGAAATATAAAATGGACTTGCAAGCTAAGACACACAATGCCAAGGAAACATACAAAAGGACTTGTAGGTTGAAGCTCACCACTTTAGGGAAAGATACATATTTGCACAGGCTTCCTAAAGGACTCACTATCTTCTAGCAAGAATAGGAATGAGACACATTGAACTAAACAAATATCCAAGCATGAAACTTTATTTGAATCATTGTATCAAGTGACCAACTTCACAACAAAAACATCACACATATCCATTGCCTCAAACTTTGATCTCAAACTCTGATACACTATATGATATGATCATGAAATCACATAAAAAATTGATCTTCACAACACATATGCTTCCACATAATTCACATTCAATCCACACACACACACACACACATATATATTCACAAAAAACTCTCAACTAGGTCGGCCACCAATAAAAAAACCATAGCTCAAACCATGTTAGCCACCATAAGCAACTGTAATAAATACGGTCTACTCCAGGAGATAAAGAGGACCCAAATACATCATAACACATCTTCCTAAGCTTATTATAACAATTTGCATACAACGACACATCCTCCAAAGTTGACATCAAATGTAACACATAGATAAACAATGTAGCACTTTAATTAGTAGGCCCAAAAACATCATTCAATGCAAATAACTTAATGTGGATCTCCGCATGCCATGGTAAGAACCATAATGATGCAGTCAAGACTAGAGAAGCCTCCAAAGGAGATGTCCAATCTTGCAGCAAGAGTCAACACAATAGAAAATAAGAAAAGTACAAAAAAGATATAACCAAATAACAACAAATTTATTATCATGTAACATCGAATTACATCAAGCATGCTGGGTTGTCAAACCTTCCTAGTTACGACCATATACAATGAAAACAAGACTTAGATCCTAATTCTAATCTATCTAACCTTAGAGCTATCCTCTCTCTCAGCCCCTACTACCTAAACAAGAACTACAACCCATATTACAAACAATATCATCAACCACAAGTCAGCTTATCTAATCACAATCTCCAAGATAAAGAAAATGATTTACAAACATATAGGTTAGGACCTAAATCCATAAGAACATTTGTAAATAAGAATATCATGACATGCAATTATACAAGGAGGTTAGCCATGAACATAAGAACATCGAACAATGTACCACAAGTAACCGCAAACCACGAATCTTTACCACAAGCCTGATCTCGCCAACCTGATTATGAGAACAAGAACCAATATAGCACTGGACCCAAAATGTGAAACATCGATCATGTAATGCCCCTCCCATAGTCTGATTTTATATATGTTATGATTATTTTAGGATGATGTATTATATGTTAGGATATCATTGATTCTTATGGTTTTACTAACCCCATACTTGCATGTGTATGGTTGGCATGTATGTTTTATATTTCTATTTGATGTGCTTGATGTGGTTGAGGGATGAAGTTGTAGTTCCTTGCTTGCGAGATCCACATGATCGACTGATCCCCGTCATTGTCGGTTATATATCTATACATGTATGTACATGCTTGTCTTTGATGCAAGTTTGAAAGTACCGGGCATCGACTGCCCTGAATTATCAGGATGAGCGTGTCTTATCGCAATATCTCAAATGGTAAGAGAGGGGAGATAACACATAGGTCCAAACCCCAAACCCAAGCCAATATTGTCCTAAATTAAGGGACAAGTTTCTAATTGAGTTAATCCCTATCCGAATGCGTCAAGATGATGTGAATTTGTGAACCCTTCCTTGATGTTTGCATGTTATGGAGTTAGTTGATTTTTAATTTTTGTGAGTCAAGTGCTTTTTGCTTGTGTGAATTATTTGATTTAAATAATTAATCAGGAGTAATTATGGTATCGAAATAAGTTATATTTTATAATGTGGAAATATTTGATTTAGAGAACTTTAATTATTAAGGTTGATTAAATACCTTTGATTAAATTAAAAGATTTAAATTTGGAATTTAAGGGTTTAATTAATTATTAAATCCCAATATAAATTAAAAGGCCTAGTTGATTTATTTAATGTTTTAATTTATTGTTTTGCATAGTTAAATTTATGCTAAAGTATTTATTGAGTGATTAAATAATTGAAATATAATTTAAGTTGCACTTTTGGTGTAAGTGAAATTGGAATTATAATTAAAAGTTGAGTTTGAGTTTTATTTTAAAAGTGCATTATTTTATTGAGTTATTTTATCATGCAACTAGGGAGATAGAGTTGAGTTATGCTTTTGTGTTTGCATGTTTTGGAAACCCTAGGAGGGATAGGTTTTCTTTATGTAGAGATTTGGGTATTAATTTTCATTGCATCTATTAGGTTTTGGAGGAGCTTTGGAAGAGTTGGGAGATTTTTGTGAAAGCTTGTTTTGGTAGGCATAGTTTCAGGATTGTTTGAAAGCTTGGAATTGAAGGTTGAATTTGGTCTTTTTTTGGCTTCGTGGTTTTAGTCATTGGTTAAGGTAGGGTTTGAAACCCTCATTTTCTTTATAGATGTTCTTTTGGAAAGATTGTTTACTCTATGTCTGAGATTGCGTGTGATTGTTTTGAAATTTCCTCCTATTTTGGTGTTGGGTTTGTTGTTGTGAAATTGGATTGAATTGATGTTATATAGAAATGGTATTTCATTTTGGGTATTTGAAAACCCTAGAATAAATCTTAATGAAATTATTATATTTTCTCAATATGTCGCAAAAGTTTATTTTTGGGAATTGCATGTGAAATTTGGAATCATTAGTTGTTAGTTTGTCAAAAAATCCTAGTTCTATTGAAGAAAATCAATTGGTTTCTATATACCTTGCATGCCTATGATTTGTAGAGATTTGATTTTTAATCTATTATTTTGTTTTAAAAAATATATACTTTTGTGTATAAATTTTAGAGGGTTGACGTCTGTTCCAGAATTAATTTATGGTGAATGATCTTACAAAAACAAGATTTAAAATAATAATTTAATAATAAAATTATTAAATAAAACAAATTATTGCTTTATGCATTGTTTGGAAAAATAAATAAATATAAAAACAAGTGATATTTTGTGGTAGGCACGGGACACCACCCTTGTACCCCCACAGGCCGGAGACCCTGCCGACGACCTTCCCAAGGGAGCCACACGGTAGTGGCCCTATTGGCTATCTCCCAAAGGGGCCGCACGACAGTGTCCCTGTCAGCGGTCTCCCAAGGGAGCTGCGTGACAGAGTCCTTGTTGGTGACATCCCAAGGGAGTTGCACGATAGTGGGCTCCCTGTCAGCGGCAACCATTAGGGCTGCACAATAGGGAAGTGAGGCGTGGGGCCAGCCCTCCTCCCCTTATGTTTTGTTATGTATTTTTTTTATTTGAATAAAATTTATTTGTTAGTTTATTTTATTAAATTTAAATCATATTTATTTTTAATTTTTTTCAGTTAAATTTAATTTAAATTTAATTTAGTTTTAAATTAGATTATTTTGGTATTTAATTTACTTTATTTTAGGCTGTTAATAATTAATGATATTAGTTAGATTGTTAATTGATATTTAAATTTCATGGTTATTTTAATTAATTAATTTCCTTATGTCACGTTAAGATGTTTTTTCTAATGCATGGATTTGGGTGGTTGATGAGATTTTAATCACGATTTGGACAAGTTATTTTAATTGTTATTGGGGGTTTTAGTTGATTTTTTTGGAAATGTAATCCAGAGGCAGGAATTAGATGTTTCATCATATTTTTTTGCCTTGCATACTCGATTGTAATCGATTGATTTGACCCAACCCTATATGAAGATTGTTCTATGATACTCTTCTATGATGTTTTGTATGCTCCATGGCCTTGATTTTTTGTTATTTGATAATGGTTGTGTTAGTGGACTATGTGGACACTTGGAAAGTGTTTTGCATTGTTATGGTTAGAGACCTGTGACATGTTCCTAGTGTTTTTGGGATAGTCCTAAGAGACATTATTATTATCTTTTGATGTTATTTGGGTTGTGAACCTAGGTAGATTAACTAAGTGTATAAGTGGGAAGTGGCTTGATATTGGTGTCGGAGCCCGCAAGTGTTTGCTAGGATATCCTATTGCAAGTGGCTTAGTAAGTGATAATTAATGACATTGAGAGTTTAAAATGAATTAATAAGATATTATGTGTCTCACCCATGCCTGAGTTCTTGATTGAGTTTTGACTAGGATGGGAGCAGAAGATGCTTTTCACATGCATGGACTAGATATAGCATAGTTAGTACCTTGTCTACATGAGATGTTACTGATGCCGCATAGAGTCACTAGGGTGCCAAGGTCTTGAGAGACTACCAGGATAACCTTAGAGTTGTCTCGTGTGATGACACTTCCCTTTATGCATCTTAGGTTTCCTATGTGTGTTGGTTGCCTTTGGTTGAGTATGTTTTACCTTGTTATCCTATTGTACCTTTGAGTTAGAAGACTTTTCAGGTTCTCTTCCTTAGCTTGTATTGTGTGGATTGGTGATGTTTTTTATTCGAGTGGGATCTATTGTTATCTCCTCAGCACGGTGGGAGTGGACCATTTAGGTTCCACGAGTTCAGGTGGTAGTGATTCTTTTACCATTTGAGATTTTGACGTTCGTGTACCAATGCTGGATGATCCCTGCAATAGTTGTTCTTTCTTGTTCTTCATTGATGGAGATGTGTTCCTATCTTTCCTATTCTATGTTTCCTTGTATCCTTGTATCAAATTATTCAGGTGATATCATGTTGTACGTTATTTTGGTTATTGTATTACATACCCTGCGACATGTGTGGTGGATGTGGATTATTATGGATACCTTATGGTACCAATTGTATTTATGTTACCCCTTATATGATGTTGTGGTTATTATTCATTTGTATACATGAGATTTGTAATTATACCTAATCTAAAGTAATTAATTAATGCTTATGTAATATATGTGAAGGAACCCTTGAGATTTGTAATCTATGTTGAGTTGCATTCATATGTGAGTTGTATATTATACTGTATTGCTTCCACATTGTAAAACATTGTTGTTGTTGTTGTTGTTTGTAAACACTTAAGAAAAAAATTATTCTGTAAACTTAGTTGCATGTTTAGGTTAATTTCTCCTGGGTTCCTTGGCGGGGCATTACAGATCACATAAGGAACATGAGGATGCACGATCCAAGATATAGGTCCACACAAGTTCCAACAACCACAATCTATGTCTGCATACGTTAAAACCCAATGACCACAAGCCACATGATAAATCCGTAAGATCAGTCCAAACAGGAAATAAACACGTTACCCACAACCACTAAATGAATCCAAACTCGAACAACCCCAAACCAAAAGAGATGCGATTATAGAAAAATTCTCCCAAATAGGTCCTAAACACCACAGTACAATCCCACACACCAACTCCAACACAAGATTGAAAGCCAACTCAATCATTCAAATTGGAAAATAAGAAAAAAATTAAAAAAACATCTTTTTGGTTGATGCAAGATTCCTAGCTACCCTAGGATGCTCCTACATCACATAACAACATATTAACTCAACCTCTAATGCCAATCCAGACCAAAGGAACATGATCCAAACATTAATATCAATTAAGTTGGTGAGAAATCAACTTAAACAATAATGTTAAGAAATAGAATATCACTTCTCTTACAGAGAAAATCAACACTTGAAAACTAAAATGGAACACTACACAAACATTTTGAACATCTCCTCCAAATTACACATCTATAACAACACTACAAAGTATTCTCTAAACCATTCCCGACATACAACCTCACTATTAGTAAACTACAACAAACAACCACATCAACTAAACTACTAAGGACCTAAAAATATAATTTAGTGCAACATCCACAGAAGATAGACATTATATCTAGAACCACAAGCCATCATCACCAAATGTGGAGGAATGTGAAGCATTCTCCCATACAAGCCTCAAATACTCTTTCCTGCATATTCTAGCTTCCAATACTATTACCTTCCAAAATCAACACATATTTACTCAATATCATTACCAAAGAAGATATGAACATCTTGATGCTCATTTTTGGACCTTTGTTAATCACCACACATTAAGTAGACATTCGTATACTAGGTTGACAACAATGACAACACTGAATACATATTACTAACATTACTTTGGTAAGGGTATAAATTTCACGCTTAACACTTTTCTAGGCAATCATTTCAGAATCACCTTGATTGCTTATCCTATTGAAAATTCTAGTACGTAGGATATGTTGTGTTTCTTAAGAAAGTTGACAAATTCTCTTAAGCTCTGATTGAGCATTAATTCACACATCCCAAGAGTCCATATTTAATCTTCAAACTGTAGTTATGGTTTTGACCTAGAATTCTTAAAACTTGATTTAATCATGGGCTCAAGTCAATTCAATCTTGACTAGCCCTTACCTACTAACTTAAACACAATGAATTCAAATTTGCATGCCAAAATGTTGTATAAAATGAAAAACCTTAATTCATTTTGAGTATAAGGATATTTACACACAATTTTGATTTAGTATCCCATAATCATTACAAAGACATAACATTAACATCTATATTAATAATGGCCAATTAGGCTTATGCATTTTGCTTGTCTTGTCTTCCAATTTGTGGAAATTTGTTAAATTGATCTAAGGGGTTGACTAATGTTAAAGAGGGGAGCAAGCCGCCTCCCATGCTTAACATAACAAAGTCTAGTGACTAGTACTTGTTTGCGCCATCATGTTGAAAAAATCAAAGAAAACACAATTTTAAAGATATCACATATCAAATTTAAAGCTAAACAAAATGTTCAAATTCAAAGGAAAAGTTTAAACTATAACTAAAGAGATCATCTAGATCTATAATTATAGAATTGACCCAAAATAAGAAAAAATATATATAATGACAAACCACAAAACATCATCTCAATAAAATATCTTTCATTAATTCTTATAACTAAATACCCTAATCCTATATATCAATTTTAATTCTTATTTAGAAACATTTTCATAGTTAAATATCTTATTTTCCTTTAAATTGAATTCCTCAAGTTAAAAAAATAGATTATAAATAAAAGATATATAACCAACATGAATTTCTATTTATTTTTTATATTTAGTTTATATTAAAAACAGAAAGTCATCGTTGTCCTTCACCCAAGGAATAAGAATCCCTTAAGCGTACCAACCTACCCACCAATAAAAATCTTCTTGAAGGTATTGTGAGATCCTCTCGGGTACCAGCGACATCCACCTAATTAGATAAGGTGATTCAATCATTAAACGAAACGAGAGGTAAACTATCATTTGCTTATGGTTAAGCACTCCTGACAAATACATGATTATTTTATCATAATGGTTGTTTGAAAGCATGAGACTATAAAATTCGTTTGTAATCTCTGGTCTTGCTTTATGTTGATAAAATTTGACTGATAAGATGATGCGCCTGGTCATCGGATTCCAAATAGAAAATCTATGAGTTGGCAGCTCAATTTAAATGACTAATGAACAATCAGAAGTATATGGTAGGAGCCCATATGCGAAAATTTATTCGAGAGTGAAAGCAAAGTGAAATGAGGTGATGTGAGAGCGAACGGGTGGACTCGTACCAACTACTTCAGTTGCTGGAATGGCGGTAATGCCTCTGACCATGACCCAGTTGGTGCAAATATTGTAGCACTGCTACCTTAGAAAATACTCTCTAAGGGACCCAAACAAAAGCCTGTATGAAGCAACTGGATATCAGAGATCACAGAAACTGTTAATCTGTATTTTAGCACCAGAATAATACCAGCATTTTTGTTTTTTTGATTGGGCTCATAAGAACACTTCAATTTCTAACAGTATGATGCCAATGAGCTTAAAGGAATAGAACTTGGGCTAAAGGCTTTGTCTTTGCCAATACAAACAACTTTTTAAGGAAAATACTAAACCCAATTTATTGAGATATGAGTGTAGTTGCTTTTTGAAAGTTATGATTGATGCACTTGATTTAAAACCTTGATTGCCCCATGAAACTGCTTCTGAGGATGGACAATGCAGTTTACGAGGAATCAAAATAACTTTGGTTGGGAAAACAAAGCGGTGAATCGAGCATACAGGTGCAGGGCAGGGCAAGCAGGGCTGCATGCCTATCAGCTTAAAATGTGGGGTGGCACAGGTGTCTATACTATATTCGGTGTTGCTTCCTTCATTCTTTTTTTGTACAGTTCCTTCGGGGATGTCTTCCACATGCTCAGGTTTACACAGCCCAGGATGAGCTTTGTTCAAAGGAACGGATCTCAGTTTATGGTGGATGGCAAGCCCCTGTATGTGAATGGATGGAATTCATATTGGCTCATGTCCGACAGTGTTGATTACTCCACAAGGCCAAGAGTTAAGGCCATGCTTAGAGCAGGTGCACAAATGGGTCTCTCTGTGTGTAGAACGTGGGCCTTCAATGATGGAGGGTATAATGCTCTTCAGCTATACCCAGGAAAGTTTGATGAGAGTGTTTTTAAGGTATCAGAACCTATATTTGTCTGAATTCAATGATTACATTGAGATCAATATGTTTCATATGCCACATAATTGGCTTTGGCATTGGTTAATAAGTTTGTGTCAAAGGTGTGATTAAAATTTATATGTGCCTGTGCTATCCAATATCGTTTTGTCTTTTCCCACTCACAGTAGTCACCGAAATGACTAAAATAAATTAAATTTCCTGTAATGCAACAGATGAACTGTCCTTCCAAACCTCCTTTTTTTTTTTTTTCTGTCAAATAGAAACTAAGATAAACCAATAAAAAGGCTGCTACTGTCTAATTCTAGTCTCCCATAGATGTTTGCATATATATCTTAACTATAATTTATCCAGTGGAACAAGATGCTACAACCAAAACTATATGTAGCATCAAAATCACACACAGCTTCGTTGCAACTGGCATTCTTCATTTAGATGCTGCAACCATGGGCTATCCGGGTCGGAGGGTCTTGCATGCCATTATGGTTGCAGATCAAACATTAGGTCTCCCTGTGCAGAGCAAATTTTTGACTGGTGTTGAAAGTGCTTGAACATAGCACTTGAGCGGCAGCCTGCATGTCAGGTTTTTTGCACATCATTTGTCGCTATTCTTCACCTTTACTATAGATTTCGAAGGATGTAATATTTTGCGTTTGAGAGTGAGTTTCTGACATTACTTTCTCTGCTCTTTGTTGGATGGATAAAATATTTTTTTAATACGCAGCTGATTTCTTTTCCTGAGTCCCTTCTTTTATATTTATTCTATGTTCTTCAGGAACATCATGCAGTTCAATTGAAAAGATAGCATTATATGCTTTCGGATGACTATTGTTATAGTGAATTCTTATTTGGGAGAAAATATATTTTCATATTTTTAACTATTTCAAAGGGGCAACTTCTCAGAATTTAGAATGGACCTTTAAATCTTTTGGACCTACAACAGTGTCTAATTCCTTGCATGATGATTGCAGGCATTGGACTATGTAATTGTAGAAGCAAGGCGCCACGGAATAAGAATAATTTTCAGCCTTGTTAATAATCTGAATGCCTATGGTGGAAAGGGCCAGTACGTTCAATGGGCTCGTGATGCTGAAGTGGATGTTGGCTCCTCAAATGATTCTTTCTTCAGCGATCCCACAATTCGAGGCTACTACAAAAACTATGTTAAGGTAATGATGCTATTTTCGACTACTTTTTCATGAATACATTGTGATTTTTGTTAGTTTTTAAAGTTCATTCATGTTAATCTGCAAATTTATCGAGATAACCAAATATCAGACATATCAAAAAAAGAAACATGGACTTAGCAGTGGGTTTTGTTTGTTACTATGAACCGAAATATTCAACTTTTAATATCTACAACGGTTTTAGAAAACACATGATGTTATTTTTCAGAAGGTTCATGTTTATGGTTCGTATTTTCGAGAGTTTTGGGATGGCTTGGCACTATAGTAACTTGGAGACAGGAGGCATCTCTGGTAGGGGAGATGGGGGTGCTATTTTCAAACAAATGGCGCGGGGAGATTTGGAAAAAAAGAGTATATAAAAGATAATTAAATGTTCAAAATTTTCATAATTTAGGGTTATATTTATAATATACAGTTTATTAGCACGAGTTTAAACCACGGAGTACCCTTTTTTCCCATTTCAATCAACTGATAAAACTATTGTGCACTTAGGCATCTTAAGCATTCTTAATCTTTTCTCTTCTTACTCCTCTGGACTGGGATACTTCCAAGAGATGTATAACAAGGCTAGGAAATATCATAAGAAGTCTCCTAACATCCAGAGATGCTCTTGTGTCTTCAAGAGGGGGACATATTGTCAATACTGGAGACGAGTACCAGGACATAGGGTACAAATCTGAGTAACCATGCTTTGTACTGATCCATCTTTGACAGGAAATAATTTAAACGTTTTTCCAGCGCATTAAATTAAAAAGGGGTTTGCAATATCTTTAGGCAACTTCACTTCAAGAACGGATGTAATATCTACAGTTGATTCCACTTTGAGAAAGATGAGTATTTGGATTTGTACTTGGGAGATTACTGACAAAGTTAAATATTAAGGCTAAGGGAAACATAATTACGCGAAAATGAAGATCAAGGATTCTATGTAGAGTAACTACTAACAACCATTGTTTGTCTAAACCGGATCCATCCACCATCTATATGGCATGTGCCTTTAGAATCATTATAGTTAAGGGGCTTCTAATCTCCGGTGATTATGGTATTTCATGTCGGAACAAATACCTTCAACCATATTTATTTTTGAAGATCAACTTGGAGCCCAAACAAGGAACAATTACGAATGGAAAAGGATTGACCATGAATCTGGCATCTTTAAATATGATCCAACAATATAAGTGCCCATATGGGTACGTATTTTGGCGGCTGAATTATGTGGCTTGGATCAATGCTCATGGCACACTCAATCGACAGCTCTTTTAGTTTATAAACATAGGAATAGTTCGCTCTTGTACAAAATATTTGGTTTTCAGATTTTTTTTTCTCAGAATTACAAGAGTCTTAGCCTTAGCTTTTGATTTTTGTAGTCAAATATAGCTTCACCTTTAAGGCACTATGCAATTATGTATACTCAGAACCATTTAATTGAAGATCTCGTGGTTTCTTCTTCTACTCTTGGTTTGAGATTATGTGCGGATTAATATGTTGCAGTATTAATTCCTAAACTTTTGCATATGGATGTGTTGTGTCTATTTTGAATTAGTTGCAGAGTAGTTAATGTTTATAGTATTTTATTCTGTTGGGAGGATTATTGATTTGGTATCTTATTGCGCTGCTCCTTTTGTTTTATGTTCCAGTATAGATTTCTAGCCCTTTACTCTTTTAAGTTTATTAGAGCATTAAGATTGAACAGCCAACCTACTCTTGAGGTTGTTTAAAGTTTAGGAAACCATTTTAGAGCTTCTTGCTGTGAATTTGGATTGATAGAATCACCTAAAGAAGTCTAATCCACCCAATCAGCATTTTTATGGCACCTGGTTGGGCAAGATCCCATCTCCATTTTTGACCTAAACACTGGATCCCACAACACGAGTTAATGCTACAAAGATTGTGTAATAGACAGCACTATTTTTTTTTTGAAAATTACATCAATTGAAAACAAGATGCAGTGCAATACCTTTTCCACTTTCTGATCACCTAGATCCTGGAAGGGCAAGGTGAGAGCATACTGTCTTCAGGATTTACATATAAAATTAATTTGCAGCAGCTGAAAGAAAATAAAGCACTAGGTGGCAAGCCAGGCAATACCACTTTTTAAGTGAAGTGCATATGCAATACAAGAAATGAAAACAAGCTTCTTCCATTCAGTGGTAAGCGAATAAAAATCCTCCACTCATCCAAAGGTAAGTGAATAGGCACTTTCATTTATTCATTGAGAAAGCTTACTACGAAATGACCATTTATCCAATGTAGTAAGTACATCAGCAATAATAAAAGTTTAAACCAACTGGCAGTACTACCATCCAGTGTTTACAATATAAATGCTTAGAAATATTAGCTTTTCAGTGCCATGACCATCCAAAGCATTATAAGGTTAGTTCATATGGATAGTAAACACCAAAATAAGAGGACTAGTTACTGATATAAAGTGCTGGCAACAATAGAATTGTTGTTACACCCCAAAAATGTATTAAATATCATGAAACCAACACCTTAACCATGAAATAACAATGAGATACCTTGTTTAAATGGTGAAGAATGCTTGTGCAATAGTGATTTGAAAAATGCTGCAACAGGTCAGGACACCAATGAAAATACCCTGAATACTCACCAGCTCGTGGCCAACAAATCTCCAACCAACATAGACTGATATACCCCCTCAAACAACAGCTCCAAACAATGCCCACCTACACCATGTACAGGTCTGAATCCAAAAGCAACGTGTTTAATGCTGCTGATAAACTGTAGCAGCAGCTGCAATCACCATGAAAATCATAATACTCCATACAACTGGAAAAGTTCACTTCCAAAGATCCAAATTCAACATTTCTAACCCCAAACACTAGCAACCAAGTCAAAATATGCAAGAAAGATGGGGCAATTTCATTCCCAAACTCTCATGCCAGCTCTCAGCAGTGGTATGGCCTGTACCCAGCCATACAAATCTGCACTGACTCCTCTAAATATCCCTCGAACCTGCAGCAAATCAATTGGATTAGGGACAACCAGGTATGAAAGGCAATATGCAACTGTCTTGAAAGATTTTTGTAATGAATCTAAGCCCCAACGTACCACAAATGACTGGCAGGTCTGTCTTGGAAAAGTACAGCCAACAAAGGGAAGAATACCTCCAAAATCACCCTTCAATCACTTCAAAACTTTTGGACACACTTGAGAAATAATATCAAAAGAAAATAACTCAAAACATTGCAAATGTCTTCATTATGAAAGAAACTGGAGAAATACTTCACTTGCAGGCGTGATTGTGGCCTCCTTCTGAAACCACTTAAACTAGCCAGGGGCGTTTTTGTCCCTGAAACCAACAATTCAAAGAGGGTTTTCGTTATCAATAAATTATCGAAGAACTCAAGTTCCTCTCTGATAGCAAATGCAAATAACGTTTTCAAGTGTACCATTGCAAATGAGCCCTCAACCAACTTTTATAACTTTTCTGGAGGGATATAATGTAATGTCCCCTTTGTCAAATAGGATTTAATAATAAATAATAATATTAAAATTAAATATTAAAAATAATAATAAATAAATAAATAAATAAGAAAATTAAATATAATATAATTAAAAGTTTATTAAGTTTAATGTAAGGTCAAGAGGAACGCAATGAAGAGTTGTACTCCCTCAAACATGAGATATAAAAAGGGAGAGGAGTCATCTGAGAGGATATATAGAGTAAAGAAGAGAGAATGGAGAAAAAGGAATTAAGGAAGCATTAATGGAAGAAGAAAGGAATGGGAAGAAGAGAAGGAACTGACTCTTTCAAAGGGGCAGCAATGATGAAGGTTTGTGACCCTTTCGAAGGGTGGTAATTGTGAAAGGTTGTGACCATTATGAGGAGGTGTGACTCTCCCTCACAATGGAGGATATAAAGGGGAGAAGATTTCATTTGAGGAGGACATCCAAGGGAGATCAATTAGGCGAATAATATATTATTCTCAAAGGCAACAATGAAAAGTGGTGACTCAATTCTTATGAAAGGTTCTGACCTTTCCACCAATAAAGTATAAAGGAGAATTTGTTTCAACCATTGAAGGGGATACATGGTGCTGTGAATCAAGAGGATAAATAGTTAGTACTCAATCAGCAATCACTATTCATTAAAGGGCAGATCAGAGTACAAGACATGAGCAGATCATCCAATCAATTAAAATATTCAGAAGTCATTTCATCAGAAAATACAATTACCAAAGAAATCAAAGCAGGCAGCACAAGAGCACAAAGGAATAAAGATCGATTCATAGAGGTTGATCAACATTTAAACCAAAAGAATTTATCTTCAGATTGACAAACTGATATTATATCAGATCTGCCATTTTCAGCATCTTTTTTTCTTACAAGCAATTGTGGTATGTTTATATACATGTGCTTATGAATCATAGATGATGCTTGAATGAATGCTCATGACAGAATATAGGATATGCCTGACTGTCTGCAACCCATCTTGTAGGAAGGGCCTGAGGTGTAAGAGGAGGTTGAGAGGGTCATGTAAGGAGGCCATCCTAGAGTTGACCATAATTAGCTCCTAGGGACAAGAGGGCATTTACATAGGACCTAGAAACCCTGTTACGACCTCCTCCCAACTCCGCAAGATGGCATGTGTCTTTGGGAGAATGAGACATTGATATGGAAAGCAGGTATGAGCAAACTACTAAGTAAGCAAAGAGGGTTTTGGCAGACATCCACTCTTGTGCTTAGTGTAGAAATGCTTTCAGGTGGAGCTATCATGTTTCTTCTTCCAATCTTTAATTTCTTGCATAATATTATTGATAGTATATGATTATGATGTGATCTTATCTAACCCTAAAAATAACCAATTTGAACATTTTGTTAGTTGTAAATACCTTCTCAAACTAAATTTCACTATTGAAGTTATCAATTGTCCTCCTCAGCAAGAAACATATACCAGCTTGGATACATGTTAAGCGCAACTGGTCATGATTATAATTCATTTACATTACCTCCCAAATGTCATCAATGTTGGTTGGTGTAATCATCCCTTTCAACAACAAGTTACCGACATTTTCTCTTGAATTTATGATGACAAATTGATTATAATTAGGACTCTTCAAGATTGATAATCATAACTCACAGTCTGATTTTTCTAAAACCTGCAGTTTGAAAATAGGATAGCAGCTGCAAAGATGATTTATTCTCATTTTCATTGATAATGGAATTAATAGAGGAATGAAAATTGCTTTTCTAACAATTGAAAATTCATCACAATCAATCATTGTTTGAAATGTACTTGTTCCTTCCATAAGTGACTGCCAAACCACTTGTAAGAACTCAAATGTAATTTCTTGGTGGTTGGATTGTATCAAAACAACAACATCAAAGAAACAATTCTGACCTGTAAATCTCTATACAATCTCCTCTCTGTCACTACCAATCTATAACACCTTCAGATGATATTCTTTTGCCTAAAAACTGAACATTAAGGAAACATAATCATGTTTTTGCCTCCTCAATCTGTTGAGCATGAAGACTTCTTCAAAGATAGATGAAGTCTCAGAACAACTCCGCATGTAATGTCCCCTTCTCGAATTTACCCTAGTTTATGCCCTACAAACACAATTGTAATAATTAGGGTTAGAGAAGTGTCTTACCAAGTAAAATATTTCGTCTATTGTGCTTTGAGTATAAGTCCTGCAAACAACAAACAAGGAACAAGTGCACACACACACATAAACTAATTATATTGTTAGTGTGATGCTTGACTAGGAGATTATTCTGTATGAATCCTATATTAAAATAATATATAAAAAAATAGTATGCCAGCCAATATTACTTCATTTAGAAAATATATCAACTAGTATATTAAATAGACATTAATCAATTAATTTGCCAATATATCAAATAATGCTAATATCATTTTAATTTAGAAAAATATATTATGTAGTTTATTAATTAATATTAGTATCATATATTAGATATTAATTAATTAATTTGGCAAATATATCAAATGATGTTATTACCACATAATATATATTAATCAATTAAATTTATCAAATATGTGAAGCCTATATATGAAAATGAGATTAAGGTCTGGCCTTTATGAGGGGTATATGACACTGCACAATAGTGTTTCCTACTTATTGACAAACTCAAACTTATAAGTTTAAACACCATGCAAGGATGATACAATATTGAACAAACCCCATCATGAAAATACACCTTGGCTAGTTTCAAAACATTGCATACCTTGATTTTGTACCATAAGTCAACCGAAGGAGATGTCTTATGTGTAGTCTTCATGTATCATAATATACCATGGCGCAACTTCTTGTACTTCATCAATTCTTGTTTCTTTATCAGGTGATCTTCCAGGAGGATTATCAATAAGAATTATATTGTGCTTGATCGCATGAATTTGCACATCATTAGGTTGAGTGTAATGTCCCTGTTTTTAGACTTATGGGATTAGCTTGGTTTGGAGACCCTCACAGGCTAATCAGGTGTTCAGAGGGGGGGTCAGATGGTGGAGCCAGCGTTGGGATTCCATTCTGGAGGTTCGACTTATCAGGTCTGCTCTTCATTTGGATCATTTTGGTCAACTTACTATTTTTAGTAAGTGGTATTTTGGGTATGGCCAGGATTAGTAGGGTGTCTGCACGGAGCGTTAGATATCTCAGGATCGAGTTTCAGTGAATCTCCAGTTTGAGAGACTTACTATTTATAGTAAGTCTATTTTTAGCAGTGGCTATTTCTGGCAGGGCAGTGCCTATTCCTAGCTGGGCAATTGGACTTGGTGCTTTGTCAGAAGTTCGTTGCTTGCAGTCAGACAATTCAGTGGCTTATATTTTATTGTGTTATTAAATTAAATTATTTTGATTTAATTTAATAACTTATGACTTTATAACTTAATGTTATAAAGTGAGATTATTTTTAAAAGCCAATTAAGAGAAAATATTAAAAGTGCTTCCGAAAAACTATATAACCAACTCGAAAAAGCACTTTTCATTATCTTATGCAATCATTATTATTTATTGGAATTTGTGAGGACAAACCCTGGCTAGGGTTTTCGAGGACTGATTCCTCTTTCGTGATTTGAGCCATTGTCTGATAATGGTGAATTTCGCACTGCTGATTCAGAATTAAATCCAGTGCTGAGGTATACTGGATTTGTATGAGGTTTTAATTCTACAGGCAAAATTGAATTGCTCACAAAGAATTCAAATTGTTAATTGCTGAGGTTTGGTTTTTGTTTGAGAAGCTACTGTGATAATTTTCTAGCATTTCATTTGCTAAAAGTTGGTGACCGGATTTATACAAATTCGTGCAATCCATATTGGTTTCCTGGTTGCGTTTTTTTTAATATTGGATGGGCATTATGGTTTGATACAAGGCAACAGTTTTTCATCTACTAGTGCCGTTTGGAGTATTGAAGGCTTGCGTGGGTTTTGGAAGGTCCTGATTTCCTAACTCCAGCTCACGTGACTGCAATTCAAGGACCGTTTTCAGCACAGATCGCTCCTGCGTCAATTTCTTGCTTGGCACATGATCAATGCAGGCTGCTGTGTATTCATCCAGGTGGTGACGAGTTTAACTTTGGGCTGTGTGGTTTTTTTGAGAGAAGTGCTGCAAGCTGCAAGCATACATGTTTCCCAGGCAGTGTTGTGATCATTAATAAGGTGGCGGCTGCATCAATACAAGATGTCACCAGCATTAGGGAGAGATTTCGCAGGTACAGGTCATGACAAGGAAAGATAGAATTGGTGTATGTACAGGTGCATTCGAATTTGGTGACTTTTGATTATTTTAGAAATTTGTTGAATTGAAAATTTCAAATTAGTAAATGTTCATTCAGATTTGCTATTTGACTGAATTTGATAACGAAATTCGGTGAAAGTATCTTTAGGATTTGTTTGCATGAATATTATTCAATATAGTTGCAGTTATTATCAAAATTATATTAAAAATCCAGGAAGAGCCAACCTTGGTTCTTCACATTGAGATCTTTGGTTTCATTAGTAACTTCATGTGAATCAAGATACTGATTATGGGGAAATCTTTCTTAATCTGCATGGCATCAACAATCTTTGGTGGTCCCTTAAGAAAATATACGCTGCCACTTCATGTTTGAACACCACACTTGGATCCCATATCTTGTTATTGTAACCACTTATTTACTAGAATTAGGAAGGGTCTTAACATTTGTCACAAAAAGTGGATTATTAAAATATGACTCCACACCCATCTCAAAAAGTGGATTATCAACAAGCTGAATATTATTTCTATTGTCTTGCTCAAACCAATCTTCCTATTTTCCTAAATTTGTTCTTACAAGCTTAGGAAATTGTTCTAAATAAAAATCTTCTCGCATCCTATCAAGCTTGTCAATCACCTACTTGATTTCTTTAGCTCTTCTCTCATTTTCAAGCTCCTTGAATTGTTATGCAACTGTTATACACTAAGTTTGCACCCATGTTTCAAGCTCTCTTAGTCTTGATAACCTAGTATAACATGGGAATCATCTCCAGGTTGTGGGACCTATGCTAACTGAGATGAGACCTCCAGGTTCTAGGCTGGTTCCTCTTGGATAATCACCTTAATTTGCTTCTAGACATGAAAAGTAAATCTTTTGAGGGAAAGGGATAGAAGGAGTACTTGAAAGGGAAATGACTGAAAGCAAACTACCTACTAGGTGATGCACCGAAATTAGGGTTTGGATCTCAGTATAGAGGAATGGAATCAATGAAAGGCTTAGGTCTAGTAGGTCACAACTTACTGAATAGGCTTGCATAAGTGTTTCATAGGAGGGCCTGAACATAAGACACAACCAATGACCTGCAAACAGACATTCACTTCTGCAACTCGGTGTAGGAATGAGACAAGACTATTAGGGGGCTGAAGTATACCCACAAAAACATCTAAATTAGATCAAACACAACAACACACATAGTTATAGAAAATAAGAGGGATCAGGAACCCTAAGATATCACTGAAAACATCATATACTTTAACCCAATAAGAGATGATCCAAACAAGGAAGCATAGGGACATGAAGAACTGTCACAAAATACCTCTGCAATGTTTGTATTATCAATGGGAACTTTTCAACTGTATAAGCTAGAGGGTAGAAATGATACCACAGATGACCCTTAAGAAAAGATGAATTTCTTCTACAATTATCCAACTCTGAGCTCAAAAGCTCCAAAAATACAATATATACATACTCAACTACACGCAGGCAGGAGTCAAAAAAAACCTAACTAGGGTTACAAGATTTTCAATAGAATAACAAACCCTACATCTATCAAGTCTAATCATAAATGTTATTTCTGCAAATATCTCAATCGATCAGATATTTGTTTTTGCGTGCCCATCCTTGTACTGCATCAACCTGCAGACAAGCAACCTGGATTCATCCACCTTCCTGCACAAAGTCTCGCCATGAATGCTCAAGCTGGTACCTTTCTGGGACAAGAAACGACCCATGACGGCCGCCCAGACCTCCTCATCTTCTTCTTTCAACTACAAATGTCCTGGAGACATAAATTCCTTGAACTACCTCTCCGCTCGCGGCCTGCAAATCAAATATTGGCAAAAAACCCTCTTAGACACATTTGAATTTGAAAACCTATCGGTTAGCAGATGAATGGTTCAGATTATCCCGACAGCAGCTATAAAACCCTTTGAAAAGTCTTTGGCCTACCTTGGCACACTGCAGCCAATAGGAATTGAGCATGCCAGCAAACTTGTCGTCCTGGACCCACTCTGGCTTTTCCTTTTTTAAGTCATTCAGCGACTGCATGATTGAAGACCCTTTTCTCTTTCGCGAAATCCTTCTCTTAACCCTGGTCTGGTTAAGTGATTCAGTGAACAAGGCATTTCGTTGGATCGCTGAGTCTTTTACTAACCCTGGTTTTATTAAGAAAACAAGAGAAACCCCTTTATTCGCTGATTCGCAGAATACCTTTAACCGCTTATGAGAATCCGGCCTTCTTTTGGCGAACTGGCGACCGAAGACAATCGCTAGGTCGCTGAGAACTTTAGGGCTTCACTAATTAATTATGAGATTTTGCGAATACACACATTCGCGCATTCGCCAGATCGATTGGAGCACTGCTATTTTATCACACGAATACGCGACCAAAAGGAACTTATCGGGGCCGTCAAATACTTTGTTAACCCTGGGCCCATCTCCACATGTCAATCTTCTTATTTGTTCTCAACTGCCCCATCAGTAGACACCTCGACACTTTCTGACATGGACCCACTCTAGTCTAAGATTCCAATCTAACAGCGGGCGCATGATCTCATGACCTTCAAATATTCCTTCCGATCATGCGCCAGTTGTAGATCACCTTTGCACTGGGACCCCACTGACACGCGGGTCCACCTGGAAATCTTTGTCAGCACTCCGACAACCAATCATAACACGACAAATCAGCAGGAAAGGACCCACCTCCAAAGGCTCTGACAACAAAGTGAAATCAACGGTTGGTTCATAATCTCATGTGTCAGAAAAACACCTTGAGAAGATACGCCAGCCGTTGATCAAAAGGGACACAATTTGCCAGGCCCGCTCTGACAAAGTTACACATCACAATCCTTCGGCCAATCAGGAGCCTCCAGGTCAGACAACGTGGCAATGGACCCACACAAAGGTTGAAGCGCTGCATCAAAAGGGAGGATCGACAGCTGTCGCGATATCGCAAGCCTCTGATAGACCCCTCGCGAACTCACGACAACCGTTGATCTTCCTAACTGGGACCCCCGCATAAAGTGACCGCCAAACACTTAAGCGATCATGCGACTGAAGGAAGAGGGTAACTGCTTCGTTGGATCGCTAGCTGTCAAGGACTTGACCGCTAGGAATAAGATATTACGCGACCACTGCAGTCGCCCAGTCGCTGAAAGGAACGGATAACCGCCGGAAGATTTAGAGAACTAGCGACCAGTCAATAGGAATAAAGCGCACATGGGTATTTGAGGATTTTAAGTGACCGATAAAGGAACAAAGAATTATAATAGGCCAAAGGGAATTCTAGGGTTTTTTCTTGGCACAACGGCTACTTTTTATGAAATTGGACTTGTAGACCAGAGGATAGAACAAGTTGCAGAGGCCAGAGAACAAGTCATAAAGTCATGAAAATTTCAGGGGGGCTCGGCAAGGGAAAAATGCAGGCCTTGGGATAGGTTTTAGCCAAATTTGCATGTACATGAAAATTAGGGTAACAACAACATGATAGTCCCAATAGGTGTTGAGAGGGGAGGGGTGAATCAGCACCCAATAAAACTTGAAGTCACTCTTAGATCAACTAACTATTACTGCATGCAAAACATATCCTATAAAGGAAATAAACAACACAAAATCACAGCAGCATAGAACACCAGATATATCACGTGGAAACCCAAATTGGGAGAAAACCACGGTGTGAGTTGGAACTCACAAATTTTGCACTCTTTTGAAGTGTGCCCTGTGAAGAGCTTTTCCTGTTAAAGGATTACAAACACACTGTTAGGTGCGACCCAGTTAAAGGATTTTGAATAAGGCCTGTAAAAGCCTGCCTTGTTAGAGGACTTTAAAACATCAACTAGATGTCACCTAGTTAAAGGATTTAGTACAAGGGACATGTTAATGTCCACCTAGATACTGAGATTTGGCTATTGCAATTGTTGGAGAGCAATAGAAAGGTTGATCTTTTGAAATGGCTTTGCAGAGCCTGATAAGATCACTGTTTCACTCATTGAGAGTCACCATCGGGCACCACTGGTATGCTCTCCTTAGGTTACTGTGCTTCCTTGCACACTCTCTTCCTTTTCTTCTTCTCTTCTTCTTTTCCCTCTCTTTTAAGTAGCTTTGATCAGTGTACTGTTTCACTCTTTCTTCTTGGTAGAATGATGGCAAGTGATTCTCTTCGCTAACTGAAGAATACATACACTTCCTGCAAAGCGTAGGACAACTGTACAGTTGAGAGAAAGAAGCGCAGACCGCTCAAATTCAATTTCAAAAGATCTTCTTGCTCTTTTCCGTTACGATGCCCATGAAGATCTCTTGTGAATCCACCATCCAGTCGTGTTTTAGTCTTTAAAGGAAACATCAGATGTGTGTCACATACTTTCCCTTAATAGAAAATCCTCCATGAATCCACTGTCCAGTCTTGTTTCAGTCTTTAAAGGAAACATCATATGCGTGTCACATACTTTCTCTTAATAGAAAATCCTTCATGAATCCACCATCCAGTCGTGTTTCAGTCTTTAAAGGAAACATCAGATGCATGTCACATACTTTCCCTTAATAGAAAATCCCCCATGATTTGTACAACAAAACACGGTCAAAGAATCTCCTCAATATTTGTTAACTGAAACAATCTTCTTTGGTCAACTATGCCTTTCACCGGTCTCAGCAAATAATAGACATACATTGGTCTTAGTGATATCTTAACGATCACTGTAGGCTGGTTTACACCTTTCCTTATGCAGTGTTCTAGTCTCTGTCTTCACCAGTCACTTCTCTGTTCTCTATCTACACCGGTCACTGCTCTGGTCATTGTCTTCACCGGTTACCAACTCTAAATAGTTAGTACTACGCCGAGTACTCTGTTCAAGTGCATTGCTGGACTTCACTTTGCTCATCACTATGTCATCGGTTCCCTAGCATTTGGACATTGTTATCATAGACATCAATGACAACACCACTAATTATTACTGGTGGTCTCTTTACCGGTTGCATCCTTACCAGTAATGCCAACACAACATTAAGCTGATTTTCTGCTTTTAGAAGTGCCATTTGAGTATCTTCTAATAAGTCCTTTGTTGATTTAAGGTCAAATGTTAAGATCATTAACTTCTTTATCATCCCCCTTCAATGCATCAAGAGTCTCTTCTACAAACTTAAGGGTATGAAACTCATAAATGTAAGTGTTGGTAATCTGACTTCATTGTTTCCAAAGTATCTTTAACTGTTTGCAAATCTGCAAAAGTGAAAACTCCTTCAACGTCTTACTGTCTATTTTCAACTTGGCCTTCCGAATGAGGTCTTCAATAAATTTGTGTGCCATCAACTCTTTTCAAAACTTGTACCACTTTCTCTACTATAAGTCTGTAATCAAACATTGTTTTTTCAATTCTTGCAATTCACCAGGACTTTGACCTAAATTAGAAAAGTAACTTTTCTTATCACACAATAAGGGCTCGTGTGCCATTTCTTCAACTTCCGAATAGGCTTCACTTTCTTATGGATCATCTTGGAGCTTCCTCTCATCGGATTTTGTTTGGAAATCAATCTTGAACACTTCCTGCATTGGAATATCCCACTCAACTTTTGAATTTTCTTCTCTAGAATTATGTATGTGCTCATCACTAGTTGCTGTTTGGATTTTTAGCTAGCTCAACTTCATCATTAATTGTAGCAGGGCCTTCAATAGTATCATTTTGGATTTTTAGCTAGCTCAACTTCATCATTGATTGTAGAAGGGCCTTCAATAGTATCATCTTGAAATGTAACATTATCTATTATACAAGAAAATTTTGAATGTTCATCTTTCTCACATTTAGTCTCCACTTCAGAAATTTCTGCTATGAACTTTTCATCCTCTTCCTTGTGCTCCACTATTAAATATGGTTTCAAATCTTCTCCACATTGGCTAACAATAATTCCAGCTAACTCATTTGCAATTGATAAGAATCTTGGTCGTTCTCCCTCATGTTAGCCAATAAAACCTAACTTATAGATTTAGGTACGAGTATTGGAACTTGGTATGACAGCACAACAATTTTTCTTCCTTGGTTATGGGTATGGGTACAAGACTACATACATACATACATATATTCAAAATTATAATTTATAAGAACAATGATACTCAGTCATAATTATTGATAAATAGAATATTAAACACCTCATATTCATAATTTGCAAAAATGAAAATACTCAAGTCTCAAAATGTCATTACATAATGAAAATTCCACAATTAATATTTCATATTTTTAATATTCTTCTTCATCAAAAGCATCAAGGTCAACATTTGGTTCAGTTTCATTTGAACCACAATCAATTGGAATGTCACTCCCACTAGTACCATGTGCAAAAGCTGCCTCATCCATAGAGACTGCGACAAGCTGTACAATTGTAGCATCTAAGTCAGAACATTCATGGGTTAGATCCCAATTCTTTGTCAATCACTCATGATATTCAGGTGTCTTATGTGACGAGGTAAAATTTGGAGTGTACATGAACCAAATCCTCTACTTTTTTTTTCCCACACAAATGATTGCACTTAACCAAGTGAATGAAGGAGTATGTACTCGAATTCCACTCAGCTGAAGAACTTGCAACCTCTTGAGTTTTCATAGAACATTTATTTTTAATTTTATAAATTCCAAACGCAAATTATAAATTTTTAGTATTATAAAATATAATATATAGTGTAATAACATTGAATGAAAACAAGGAAAAGAAAAAATAAAGAGAAACATACTTGTGAGAGAATTTAATTGCAAGAGGCTGTAAGTAAATGGACCCTTGACCATGTAGATGTTAACATTTATAGCCTGTCAGCTAAAGATCAAACTGGACAGCAGAATTAATAATAGATTATTATTAATTATAGCCTAGCTGAGCGATTTTATAATAATAATAATATTATTATAAAATACAAGCAATTTAATATATAGTGTGTTTATTAACTGAAAGGGCCCATACCAAGGACAAGTCGTCCCTCTTTGAGGGTGGCAAAATTAATTAAAAGCACATATATATGTAGATGCGATTTTGGGAGAGAAAGTATCAAAAACATAACATATGATCTCATCCCAAGAATCGATCATCCTAAGGCGAATTTAGAGGCAGAAATTTACAGTGCAGTTTGAGTGATTTGAGAGCAGAGATTATCTTCTTAAAAGCAGCGAATACAAGGACCATTTGGGCAGATCCGAGGACAATCACAAGGCAATTAGAACAGTCATTTAAGAGGGGATCTTGGAGTGAATTTCAGGCAGCGAATTCACTCCAATCTAGGATCAGATTATCCTCGATATTGGTGAGTTGCAGAAGCTGCGATCCTTACATAAGGACTGAGACTCATTAAGGATGCGAGTTGATGATAGCACTATGCGAACTGTGCTGGAGCAATATATATGCATGATCTGCGATATACTTGATCTGAATACATTACATTGCATATGTTCAATACATTGATGAACCTGTCATCTCTAAGATCAGATATATCTAAGGCTGTACATAGGGCAGATTGGAATACTCTTACTGTGCAGATCAAAGCCAATCTGAATATTGTCTTCATTCAGATTTGAGTGCTAAATCAGATTCAAGGAACAAGAATTTTGAGGACGGATTTCAGAGTTTCTATCCGGGTACTATCTCTCCTTGCTTTGAGTTTATTTTATTACATTTTGTGCTTGGTTTTGAAAGACCTCTATAGATTGATATATTCCTTGTTTGAATATCTGAAATATACTAACAGTAGATACCACTACTCATCAATATTTTTCCTATATTTATGTCGAAGAGCAGAAACATCATGAATTTTCGAAGATATGAAGTGGCCAAACTTGCTCAAGACAATACTTGGATATCTTCTTTCGAAAATATCCTTCTAAATGCAATCTTGTAGCTAGTAGCAACCCCCTCCTCTCTGTATGGTGGTACGCTCCTCGGGAGTGAAAGTAATAGCATAGAAGTGAGCTTTCACTCAAAAATATGTCACCAAAGAGATGATGATGCATCAAATTTAAAAGAACTCTCTATGTGTTGGGCAACTGAACTAGAATTTTCAGCCATTCTATTTGAACCTAAAATTAAAAAAACTATTACAAATTAACAACACTGCAATAATAAATAATATCTGCATTATAACCCCTTCTAATGCATTTTTTTTTTTTGAGTACCCATTTTGAGTACCAAAAATAGGTCATTAAAAATGGGTCATAAAAATGGATCATAAAAATAGGTCATCAAAATGGGTACTATAAATGGTTACTAAAATGGGTACTAAAAATGGAACTTACCAAAATTGGAAAATATTTAAAATTTTATTAAGAACTTGAAAAAATGGAAGTTCTACTCACCTTTGATGGCTAAATCTTCCTTGTGCAATGATTGGCTACCTATTGGTGTGGGTCTTACCTCCTCGTAGCTGTCACTTTTGATAAAAATGAAGCACCTTCCAAAACCCAACAACAGCAGCTTGGAGGAAAAATATATTGTTCTTGGTGTTTTGTGTAATGAGTTGGAAACATTAAAAACCCTCACTTAAAGGCAAATGTAGGCATTGGGGGATGTTATTGATTAAAAAGATATTTTCTGTAATGAAAAGAATGTTGTTTTTGGCTCCATTGATCACGGATATGTGGGGGCCTTCCTGGGTACGTCTTGGTTTGTCTAGGCGGCACCTTGGATGTACTTGGAGGCAAACCTGAATGAGACTAGTACTTGAACTGCACCCACATGCAAATTGGGGGTAAACTGCAAGGGCCTGGTAGCATAGAATAAAATTGATTAGAGTGGATGAGGTACACCATCATTTTCATTGACTATCAAAGACATAATTTTTTGTATTGCTGTTACAATACTTCTTTTAACAACAATGAAGAAATAGTTGAACATTTAGAGTATTAGTTCATCACAGTCAAGATCAAGCATCACCACACAAGCTCTAATCTTAGCTTCAATTGGAAACTGTCTACAATCAGCTGAAACATTTCCTTCATTATGTCATCATTGTACAAGACTTTAGTAGCTGTAATTCTTGTAAGTTCACTAATGCAAAAGTGTTTGCAACTCTTACTTCTTCATTTGGGTGTCTCATAGGCTCAAGATTAACCAAATAATTCACAACTAGAACCGCAACAATTTTCACCTGCATAGAATCAAACTAATCTATCATTAATAAACAACTCTCCACTGTATTAATAAGGCAAAGTAATTCATCTTTTGATAGAGGCAAGTGTTCAAGTCTCTTTCCTGCACTAAAAGGATTCTCCCCCGATTCTAAAGCCATGATTCACAGGAAGATGAATACTAAATTTCTGAATTTTCTTGTCACAATTAGATAGGGTGATGAACTTAACACCGATAAATGCTGAAAAAATATATTGTCTCTCTCTTCACCTTCTCTCTCTCTCTCTCTAATTGTCATATTTGCAACAAGGGTTAGCTTTCCAACAGGTTGGCAAGATCATCAGCTCTAATACCATTGTAATATACACCCCTAATTTTTATTTAGAAAATCACACCAACTAGAAACAAGATGTAGTGCTTACCCTTTCCACATTTTGATCACCCGAATCTTGGAATGGGCTAGGTGAGTGAGTTGTTCCTAGGTCTTTCAATGAAAACAACAATTTGGAACATAAACAACAATATTCACCAAACTTTATTCAAATTGTAATAATTATTTATACTCAACAACACAAATAAACTTGCACAAATGATTAAACTCCACCAGTAACTTATATTGTTTATGATCTGACCTTTATAGTAAGGGGTTGTAATGACAACCATTAACATACAAAATTAACCGGCAATGCACACAATGACTCACTAAACTTTCTTGCCAATCCTTGAAGCTCCAATGCACTCCTTGATTGAGAATGCTCTCAAATAACCAAAGGTTTTCCATTCTTTGATTCTAGCAACCAATTGGTTTTCATCCATTGATCATAGTTTCCTATGGGATTTTGTCACAGAAGATAGCTTGAACACATAGTGCCTAGGAAGTATAATAACATAACAAGGATACCTTCAAATATAATGCTTTCCTAGTTTTATATGCTACCCACCCAAAAGATCAAACTAGTAAGCCTCTACTCCAAATGGTGCCAAGGATCAAATTTGAACTATACACACTATGTCTCTAGTCAACAATATAGGCCTTACAAACTTTCTTGTCGGAGGTTCAAAGTTTCTCGCCTATCAACTTGGCACATGTCAAGTGATAGCTCTGACACTCAATCCCTATTGTGTCGTTGAGTTCATGCTATCCTTCTACTTTGGAAAGGGTCAAGCGATATCCACAAACCTTGATCTTTGCCAACACTTTGACATGCGTTGAGTATCAAGTTTGATCCCAGATCTCCGAAAAAAATTTGGCATGCATCAAGTAGCAAGTTCCATCCTCGACCTTTGACAACTCTCTAGCATGGGTTAAGTGGAAGCCTCAACTCTCAATCTCCAAAGAGGGAAATAGAAAATCCTCCCTCCTCAAGATTGTTTGTCCTCAAGAAATCTAAATTAGGACGCTTAAGAATATCAGACCCTTTCCATGTGGCATCTTTGACTAGCAAGTTTCTCCACCTAACTAGATACACTATGATACTCTCGTTCCTTAGTTTGTTGATGTGGGTATCCATTACTTCTTCTAGAATCAAAATGAACTTACTGTCATTGTCTAAGGGTGGCAACAACTCTAAGGGTGTAATGCACTCACCTAGGATTTTCTTCAAATAAGACACATGGGAAACACTATGAATCCTGCTATTTTGTAGGAGCTCAAGCTCATATGCCTCTTTTCTTATCCACTTCACAATTCTGTACGGTCCATAATATCGGGTTTGAGCTTTTCACTTCCACCTTTCTTAATAGAAGTCAACTTATATGGCTGCAATCTCAGAGAAACCAAATCTCCCACTTCAAAGGATCTTTGTATTCTCTTCTGATCTGCATAAGCCTTCAGCTGGTTCTGTGCTCACAACAAATTATCTTTTAATGCCCTCAATGTCTCTTGATTGCAACCCAGCAAGTCACTTGCTATTGGTACCCCATTGTCAGGAGATTGGTAAAAGAGAGTGTTGTAACCATAGAGAGCCCTAAAAGGTGTCATCCCAATGGACGTGGTGTGAGGTATTCTAGTAATATTCACCTATGTGCAACCATTTGATCCATGCAGTCTGCTGGTTTGAAACATAATTCCTCAAGTACCCCTTGATAAACATTCACTATCTTTGTTTGTCCATTAGTTTGGTGATGGTAGCTAGTATTGGGTGTGAGCTCTGTACCTGTTAAGAAAAATAATTCTTGCAGAAATGAATTGAGAAATATACTGTCTCTGTCAGCGACAATGTCTTAAGCAAGCCATGTGACCTGAATATCTCCTTGAAGAATATACTTGCTACTTGAGGTGCTTTGAATTTTGAAGCAATAACAATAAAATGTGCATACTTTGTCAACCTATCATCCACAACATAGATACAGTCTCTACCTTGCACCTTAGGCAAACCTATGACGAAGTCTATGTACAAGCTCTCCCATTTTTGCTTAGGAATTGTTAGTGGTTGAAGCAGGCTTGTTGGAAAATTTGTTCTCCCTTGTTCTGTTTGCAGGTCATGCCTTCTGTAGTATGCTTATGGATATCCTCCTTCACTCCCTTCCATTGAAACCTCTCATGGATCTGCCTTTATGTCTTATAACACTTTTGATGTCCTGTTGTCGGCGTGTCATGAACAACTTTCAGAATCTTTTCCTTGATCTTAGACTTAGGCATGAAAAGATTGTGCTTTTGTAGAGGATTAGCCCCTCTATCACAACATACTTTTCATCTTTCACAGCCTCATCAATGATGTCAACAACCAGTTTATTCTTAGCATACTCAGCAATAATGGAAACCCTCCAACCAACAAAAAGAGTACATAATGAACATAGAGTAGGCCAACTAGAAAGTGCATCAGCTACCACATTCATATTGCCTTCCTATACTCTATTTGAAAATCATAAACTTGCAACTTGCTTACCCATTTTTGTTGGCAATTATTCAAATTTTTTGATCCAAGAAGAACTTCAAACTATTGTGATCTGTCTTCGCAATAATTTTTTCACAAACTAAATATTGTCTAAACTTCTCAAAAGCTTGCATGATGGCCAATATCTCCTTGTCATAAATAGAATATCCCTTCTCTAAATTGCTGCATTTATTGTTCAAAAGCTATTGGATGTCCTCTTTGACTTAGGACAACTTCAATGCCTGTTAACATTTTGAGTTCAATGTTGTCATTGATGTTAACATGCTGTGTGCATTGATGCCAATTTGATGCAGAGATGTTTGAGAGTTGTGTTTAGTACAGAAAGTTGTGTTTAGGTATGTTGAGGTATGTAGGAAGGAGTATCTGAAGTCTGATATGTAAGATAAGAGTATTTGAGGTTTGATATGCAAGTGAGAGTATTTGAAGTTTGATATGCAGGTGAGAGTATTTGAAGTGCTCACAAGATGGTTGATGGTGATAACAAGTCAATTTGAGTGTATTCGGAAGATGGATGTATGTGAAGCTGAAATATGTAGGAAAGAGTATTTAAAGTTCCTACGGGAGAATGCTTTGCATTCTTTCGCATAAAATTTTGGGGGCTTGCAGTTTTGGTGCTGTAGTATACGGTCTATGAAGGTTGCACTATCATATTTTTAGGTCCACAAAATTTCAGAGGAAGAAGCCGTGTTTTGTTGTATGCTAACAATAAGTTTGGCTATTAGAATAGTCAGGACAGGTTCACAAAATGCTCTGCATTGGCATTTCAAGTTGTGCAGTACGGTGGACATGGTTCTAACGTCCATGTAGTTTTCCAATTCATATTTCTTACGATGGTTTTCTTTGCAAGTGAAGATATGTTGTTCTGAGTGTGATATTGTTATTTGTGTTGGTCTCTGGACGACTTAGCTGATTGTGATGAATTGATTCATCACTTATTGGTTTGGATATGTCTTGGAGGAAGAATTAGGATATTGAAATAGGTATTGCCGTAGCGCATTGTGCTTTGCATGGCATCATGTGTAGTGGATAGTGTTTTTGGGCTAACCTGATAATGTGCTTTAATGCTTTTCTACACGTTTCATTTGGGTCCGACCTTGGAGGTGGTTGTCATGCTTGGACTTAGATGAAATCATTTATTGGAGGCATGTTATGATGTATTTGGGTCCCCTTTATCTCATGGGTGGACCGCATTGGTTTAAATGCTAGAGGTTGTTGACTTTGTGTAAATGATGCTTATCCCCATTGTGGCCGATCTAGTTGTAATTTTGATTGATCAATTTGATATATGTATAGATGTACCATTGGATGAGCATGCACATGGATCAAAGTGGATGTGTGTGGATTGATTTGAGATCGAATGTGAAGTCAATGTAATGCGAATGTGACAGAGCAGAGGTGGAAGAAGTGCGAGTTTGATAGAGTTGTAGTGTTGGATAAGGATATCCTATATCTTTTCATTTCATCTTTTCCCTATGTCTACTAGAAGATTGTTTTCTCTTTTGGCAGCTTGTGCATATTTATATCTTGCCCTAAGGCAGTGCGCCTTAGCTTGCAAGTCCTTTTAGGGAGTAGTGCATTTCCTTGGCAATGTGCCCAAAACAATCATTGTAATTCTATTATTCATATTTAGAGTAAGATTCTCACTGTGGTTTTTCCTTCATTGGGTTTCCACTTAAATCTGATGTTCTTGTGTGTGTTATCTCATTGCAATATCTTTTATTGATTGTTAGTTGGATTAAAGTTAATCATTAAAAGATTGTGATAGAATAGTTAAGTTTTTGTGCATGTTGATTCATCCCCTCCTCTCAGCATCTGGAAGTGTTCAACAATTGGTTTCAGAGCAAGGCTCCTCTTGAAGAAGCTTAACCACTTGAGGTAGATCCGAGATGGCAACCAAACATGGCATCAAAATACCAAAGTTTGATGGAACAAATTATATATTCTAGAAGGCAAGGATGAAATCACATCTGGAATCTACTCCATTTGGAGTTTTGGAAGCTATCATAAATTGCTACACTACTCTGGCATTTGGTACTCCTACATCAAATGAAATTAGAGCACATGAAAACAATGCGAAGGCTAGGAATGCTATTATTAGTGGATTAGGCGATTCAAAGCTGTTGAAAGTCATGGGATGCAAGACCGAATATGATGTTTGGGAAAAGCTAGGCAACATATATGAAGGAGAGAAGAAAATCAAGCAAATCAAGTTGCAGAATCTGAAACACAAATTTGAGATTCTGAGAATGTTTGGGGATGAAAATATAAAAGGCTTCCTGCATTGGGTGAATGAGATTGTTAGTGGAACTAGAGCCACTGGTGGAACTATAGAAGACAATGAAGTTGTATTGAAGGTGATGAGAACCATGCCTAGACCCTACAAAACTTTGCTGATTTCCATTCAACAGAGTAATGATATGGAGAAATACACTTTGGAAGAACTGTATGGAGTTGTCTCTGCTTTTGGGATGTCCGAACTTGAAGATAGCCGGTCTGAGAAGAAAGATGCTACATTCAAGGTCATTAAGAAGACTGAGGATGAACCTGAAGAAAGTTATGGTCCAGATGATGTAGAGGAAAATTTTGTCAGAAGATTGAAGAATAAAGGTAAGTTACCCTTCAAACATTTCAATTGTGGAAGATCAAGATATTATGCTACTAAATGCTCCTTTAAGGAAGATTATAAGATGTCGAATGAGGATAAAGAAATCTATAGAAGGAATGATACAATTACTAGGATAGATAATAGAGAGAAACAAAAGAAGAGTTTTTGTTCAACGGATACTCATTCATTAGACGTTGAAGATGGAAATAATTCAAATGATGAAGTGCTTTTCTTGGCTATTAAGGATGATGATAATAATAGATTTAGAAGTCAGAATGCTATAGAAGAAACTATGAAGATTTCTCTACATGCAAGGGAAGAATCCAGACCTTGGATCATTGATTGTGGATGTTCAAATCACATGATAGGAGATAGAAGAAAATTCATTAAGATAGAAAACTATGATGCAGGATCAGTCACTTTTGCTGGAGAAGGATCTACACCTATATGTGGTAAGGGAACCATATCTATTGATGAAAAACATAAAGCTAGTGATGTCTCTTATGTTAAGGGATTAAGACAAAATCTATTAGGTGTAAGTCAGTTGTGCAGTAAGGGATTTGAGATTAGCTTTTATGGATTTAGATGTGAAATTAGAAAAGGTTTTGGAAGGATAATTGCAGAATGCATGAGAAATGGAAATATTTACTATCTTAAGGAAAATAGTGGAGGTAGTTTTTCTTTGGCTTGGAGCAGTGAGTGTTGGCTATGACACAAAAGGATGAGACATTAATTTTGCTAATATGATGAAGATGAGTTCTGCCAATGTGGTAAGACCTGCCCAAAATCATCAAGCCTGCTAATACTATGTGCAGAGAATGTTAGTTGGGAAAGCTGATGAGGAACAAGTACAAAAACAAGGAGTACTTAACCACAAGACCTTTAGAGCTGATATATACAGACCTATGTAGACCCACAAGGACAAGAGGATTGAAAAGTGAAAGGTACTTTATATTTCTTATTGATGATTATTGTAGGATGACTTGGGTCACATTTTTAAGAGAAAAATCAGAGGTGTTGCATAGGCTCAAAATTTTCAAGAATTTAGTTAAGAATCATATGAATGCTAGAATCAAATGTTTGAGATCTTGTGATGTCCCCGTTTTAGTAGGAGGCTGGAGGGTGTTTTCGTCAGTTCATCATTGCGATCCTCGTAAGCTGATAGTTGGTTTAGAGGGTCTCTGTGATAGATTTACTATTTATAGTAAGTCTATTTTTGTCTGGTTACTATTCCTGGCAGGGCAGTATGGGCACAGGATGCTGTTTGTCAGAGGGATTCAGTTACATCATTTGCATATGAAGTTATTAAATTAAGCTTGGCTTAATTAATAACTTATGTTATTTTATGTTATAATTTGATGGTGTATAGTTGAAACTTCTTTAGTTAGTGAAAAGTGTGAACTTGAAGCTTGAGTCTTTGTGTGTGGAAGAAGCCTTTTTTTAATGCTTTTTTATAAAGCCTTGAAGGAATTCGAAATTCCTCATCTATTGCCATTATTTCATGTTTAATGAACTTGTCAAGAAATCGAATTTGGTGAGAGAACTAGGGTTTGGTTTATTTCTTGGAGAAACATAAACTTCTAAGAATTCTATACACTTTGAATTGGAAATTCAACGCCAATGAATTGTGTTTTCAAGAATTGAACAAGTTGTGATTTTCAATGGATGCCATGCAGAATTGATAGGGCCATACTTTTTAGTGTGGAATGCGGTTTGAAGAACATTGTTGCGGTTTGATGGTAGGCTGCCGATTCATTTCTATGGCTTCATGTTGAATGGCGTTAGAGGCTTCCATTAGCAAGGAAGAATTAAGATATAGGTGGCGTCAACAATATAGGGGCTGCGTGTCCTTTCCTTGAGGCTGCAAATTCATCATCAGGCAGCCACGTTTTGTTTAAAGGTGCCAAAATTGAATTGTTATTGTAATGATCATTGCACTATGTTAGTTTTGGTAAATAATTATTTTTGGTGAGCATTCAGAGTTAGTATGAATTGCCGTTGCTATTAATTCTTAAATGGTGAAAATTACAAAAAATTATGAATAGTCAAAAACTCAAAAAAAATTGCAAATAGAATAGACAAGAAAGTTTGTTTGCAACAAAGAGCCAGGAAGGCTCTTTACAGTGGTATCAAAGCTTTAGTCTTACCAGCCTGTAGGTAATTTGGGTCCAGTTATGGCAGACGGATTTGTACCAGGAATGCACTATACCCGCAGGGGTAGAGCTTCACCAGCACCAGAGGGTAGTGAACAAGGTCCACAGATTGATCATACAGGTGATCGAAATATAAAAAATATTGGTAATGATGTGGATAGAGAGGCCAGAGATGCTTTCAAGAATTTAGCAGAAGGACAACATCATGTTGCAAATGTTTTGCAACAATTATCTGACACCTTATAGTGTATGACTTTACTTGGTGATCATGGCAGAGATAGGGGGACTAGGAGTGCTTCAGTTAGTTCTCATAGGTCCTGGATTGAGGATAGACATGATTTCATAGTTGATCTTACAGGCTCTCATGATAGGCCTTTACGTCCCACTTTCTTGAGGCCTGAGGTGGATACAGTCAGCGTTGAGACAGAGCCAATGCCATTTGTTGATGACATGGTGGATCACTTTGCAGAGTGGGATGCTTTACCTGAAGCCATCAAGAGAAATTTGAACTTTGATAGATTCTTGACGCAGAAGAGAGAGCATTCCAGAGGTAGGCCAGGTCCTAACATGAGACAGAGGCCTAGACAGAGTGATCTTAAATAGGCAACCAGCAAGCTAACCTTGACTCACTTTGATGGAAGTGGGAAAATGACATCTAGAGCTTGGGTTCACAAGCTAGACATATATTTGTCATTACGTCCTATGTTTGAAGAGGACGCTATACGGTTTGCTGTGTTGCACCTTGATGACATAGCCCATGATTGGTGGTACCATGGGCTGGTTTCATTGCACCATGATCAGATTATGACTTACCGGGAGTTTGTGGACAAATTAGTTGAGAGATTTGACATGAAGGACCCGGAGTCTTATTTCTGTGAGTTGGCACAACTCAAACAGATTGGTAGTTTGGAGGCCTTCATTAGTGAGTTCTAGAAGGTTTCAGTTATGGTGTATGATATTTCTGAGAGGAGGCATGTGATGCTGTTTGTGGATGGGTTAGTTGAGCCTCTTAGGGGATGGGTTAAGTCTTTTGACCCTTCATCCTTGCAAGCATCCATGAAGGCAAGAGATTTGGAAATTTCAGCTCCACGTACTAGGTTTCCTCCTAAACCATCTAGTTCTTCATTTGACAACAATGCTGTCCCAAAAAGAATAGATGGATCAGATTCTAAAAGACCTATGACAAGGCCTCTTGATCAGGAAACACTTAATGATTTGAGAAGGAAAAGATTATGTTTCTATTGTAGGGGTCCTTATGATGAAAAACATGAATGTCCCTTGAAGCCTAAGGGGAGAAATAGGCTTATGGAGTGGATTTTTGAGGATGAATAGAGTTCTGATTTTGCGGGACAGCAAGCTGATAATGATGAAGAGAACTATGAAGAAGTGTCTAAAGAGAAAAAGGTTGATGATGATCCCAACCTTAAGGTTGTCTACCTCTCCATCATGCAGATTGAGGGATCTTTCAGGTTACGGGGACTCCTAGCAGGGAAGCGTGTTATTGCCTTGTTGGATACAGGTGCTACTCATAATTTCATTGACTCACAGTTGGTATCCAGGAGAGGCTTACAGACTGAAGGATTTGCAGGCATTAGTTAAGGTGGCTGATGGTTACACACTTAAGTGTGATAGGATGATTCCAAACCTTCCCTTGAGGTTAAATAATTATTACTTCAAGTCTGATTTTTATGTGGTTGACATGGGAGGGACAGAATTGGTTTTAGGTATGAGCTAGTTACATTCTATTGAGACTTTTTATCTCAGCCTTAAGGATATGGAGATGTAGTTTGAAGTAGATGGGAAAAAACATATTCTCAAGGCAATCAAAGAGGAAAATTTGAAGACTATTACTCTTAGACGTATGCAGCGTCTTATTAGTCATGATGCAGTTGAGTGGGCAGCAGAGTGCAGATTATTACCCACACTTGAGGAGGCAAGAAAACCAGCTTATCATCCTGACATACAGGATCTTAGAACTAAACACTATAAAGTGTTTAGTGTTTTACCTCATGGTAGGCCACTTGACACAGGCATTGAGCACATCATTGAGTTAGAGGAGGGTACTAAGCCCATTATGATCATTCCTTACCAGCATCCCAAGCGCCTCGAAGATGAGATTGAGAAAACTATTCAGGAGCTGCTATCTATGGGACATATTAGACCAAGTAAGTCTCCCTTTGCTTCATCAGTTGTTTTGGTGAAGAAAAAGGATGCTACACTTAGGATGTGTATTGATTATAGGATGCTGAATCGTAAGACAATAAAAAAAAGGTATCCTATTCCACACATTGATGAACTGATTGATTAGTTGATTGATGAGTTGCATGGTGCAGCTTTCTTCTCCAAGATAGATTTGAGGTTCGGTTACCACCAGATCAGAATACGGGAGGACATAGAGAAGAAAGCTTTTCGATGCCATTGTGGGCACTTTGAGTTTTTAGTCATGCCATTTGGGTTGACTAATGCTCTAGCTACTTTTTAGTCCACCATGAATAGGGTCTTTCACAACCAGCTGAGGAAGTTTGTTTTGGTCTTCATCGATGATATATTGGTATATAGCAGGACATGGGAGGACCATCTAGTTCATTTGGATACAATGTTAGATATTCTGGATAGGGCTTCCTTGTATGCCAAGGAGTCCAAGTGTGCCTTGGGGATGACCAAGTTCGTTGTACCTTGGTCATATTATCAGTGCAGAGGAAGTTCACATAGACCCTGATAAGGTTCATGATATTCTAGATTGGCCTACTCCAGGGACTTTGACACAGCTCAGAGGATTTATTGGTTTGTGTGCCTTCTACTACAGATTTGTTGCAGGTTTCTCTTGTCACGCACCTCCCCTTACTGATTTGACTCGTAAGGGTGCTTTTGAGTGGACCTCTCAGGCACAGGAGTGTTTTGAGAAGTTCAAGCAGATTATGACATCATGCCCGGTTCTAGCGATGCTAGATTTCTCTAGACCGTTTGATTTGCATTGTGATGCTTCTGGTGAGGGCATTGGTGTTGTACTTTCCCAGGATCACCATCCAATTGTTTTTGAGAGCAGGAAGCTTAGGGTTCCTAAGAAAGCTTTTAGTGTTTATGACAAGGAAATGTTAGCCATAATGCATGCTTTGGCTAAGTTCAGGCAGTATCTGGTTGGTAGTAAGTTTTGTATTAAAACTGATTATAATAGCCTGAAATATTTGCTTGGACAATGTGATTTGAATGAGAGGCAACAAAAGTAGGTCAGCAAGCTTCAGTCTTATGATTTTGATATTTCATATATCAAAGGGACTCAAAATGTGGTTGCTGATGCACTTTCTAGGAGGCCACACTTGTGTGCCATGACAGAGATTGCTGAGGATTGGAGACACTTGATTATTGCTGATTATGCTAGAAATCAGTGGGCATCTAATTTTATTGATGGGACCTTATAGGACAACAGGTAAACCCTTGTGAATGAGTTGATCATTTACAAGGAGAGGGTGTTTCTTGTTCCAGGATCGAGTGTCAAATAGATGGTGTTGAGAGCTTTCCCTAATTCTCCCTTAGCTAGACACCCGGGGTTTTTCAAAACCTATAGGCAGGTGAGAGCGTTTCACATGGAAAGGCCTCAAGCATGATGTGCAACAATATGTTAGGGAGTGTTCTGTTTGCCAGCAGAAAAAGGAGCACACATATCCAGTTGGGTTACTGCAACCACTTCCCATTCTTGAGCGAAAGTGGGAATGTATTTCTATGGATTTTATTGTGGGCTTGCCTAAAGCCTAGGGCAGAGATTGCATCTATGTGGTGGTTGACCGACTCACAAAATATGCTCATTTCTTTCCGATCACTACTACATTTTCAGCGATTCAGTTTGCAAAGTTATTTTTCCAGGAGGTTTTCAGATTGCATGGTTTACCCCAGAATATTGTGAGTGACCGTGATAGCTATTTTATGAGTCACTTTTGGCAGGAGTTGTTCAGATTGTGTGGCACAAAGTTGACTCCTAGTACTAGTTACCACCCGCAGACCGATGGTTAGATGAAGATTGTTAATAAGTGGGTGGAGGGCTATCTTCGGAATTATGTGCCCGCTTAGTAGAGGACTTGGGTGAAGTGGATATATCTGTGTGAGAACTGTTACAATTCCACTCACTATATGTCTATTTGTATTACTCCTTTCAAAGCTTTGTATGGCTATGATCCTCCTAGTTTCTTGGATCTGATGTTCAGTGATAACAGTGTTCCCATTGCAGGTGATTTGTCGCAGAAAAGCCAGGATATTATGGGAACTTTGCGAGATAATATACAAAGAGCTTAGCATCAGCAAAAGCAGTATGCTGATCAGAGGAGAGTTGCTCGCTCTTTCTAGGTTGGAGATATGGTATATTTGATGCTATAGCCCTACAGGCAGTCATCTATTCTAAAGAGTGGAGTTGAGAAGCTCAAACCTTGATATTATGGTCCTTTCCGTGTGGTTAGGTAGGTTGGCGAGGTTGCATATGAGCTTGATTTGCCTGAGGACAGCAAGGTGCATAATGTATTTCATGTTTCGTGCCTCAAGAAGGCGTTGGGCAGGCATGTTGTCCCATCTTTTGTTTTACCTCCATTGGATGATGAGGGAAAAATGGAGTTGATTCTTGAGGCTATTTTGGATACTAGAGAGAGACATCTCCGCAGACGAGTCATCAAGGAGTTTTTGGTGAAGTGGCATGGATTACTAGTTGAGGATGCCACTTGGGAGTTAGAGGATATACTTCAACACCCTAGGTTGCGATTGCTGGAGGACAAGCAATCTTGGGGAGGGAGGACTGTGATGTCCCCGTTTTTGCAGGAGTCTGGAGGGTGTTTTCGTCAATTCATCATCGCGATCCTCGTGAGCTGATAGTTGGTTTAGAGGGTCTCTGTGATAGATTTACAATTTATATTAAGCCTATTTTTGTCTGGTTACTATTCCTGGTAGGGCAGTATTGGCACATGATGTTGTTTGTCAGAAGGATTTAGTTACATCATTTTGCATATGAAGTTATTAAATTAAGCTTGGCTTAGTTAATAACTTATGTTATTTTATGTTATAATTTGATGGTGTATAGTTGAAGCTTCTTTAGTGAAAAGTGTGAACTTGAAGCTTGAGGCTTAGTGTGTGGAAGAAGCATTGTTTTAATGCTTTTTAAAAAGCCTTCAAGGAATTCAAAATTCCTCATCTATTGCCATTATTTCATGTTTAATGAACTTGTCAAGAAATCGAATTTGGAGGGAGAACTAGGGTTTGGTTTATTTCTTGGAGAAACGTCAACTTCTTCTAAGAATTCTATACACTTTGAATTGGAAATTCAATGCCAATGAATTGTGTTTTCAAGAATTGAACAAGCTGTGAATTTCAATGGATGTCATACGGAATTGACAGGGCCATACTTTTTAGTGTTATTTACCCAGTGGGTAGACTTGTTACAGACGCACAGACATTAACAGGTTATGTAACTCAAGAGAGATAATATATAGAAAGAACACGAGCTTTCATTAATCATTAAGAGTCGTACAATAATCATGATGCTTCAATAGAGCAAGTACAAAGTTTATATACAATCCGAAGGGATGCAACCAAACGTCGTCACCCTTCAACTGTCGGCAACTGACTAACCTCCGTCGGTAACTAACTAACCTCCGTCGGCAACTTACACCTGACGGTAACATAACTTTACGGCTAACATCATCCCCCCCTAAAGAAAAGTCGTCTCCAGACAAAAGCAAAATATCCGGGACTCAACAACAAAATAGGAATGACTACCCCCCATAACCAAAACTAAGACTGAGAAGTAGAGTGAGGGAGAGGAAGCGTCCTTGATGATGAAGCGTGCTGCTCTGCTGGAGGAACTGGTGTGGAGGATAACCCCAACTGAGCCCGAAGCTCATACACCTGTGTAGTCTGAGTCTGCAAGTGTGCTTCAGCTACCATCTGTAATTCCAAGGCAGACTTAATCATCATGGCAGCCTCCAATAGTTCCTTCTTTACCTCATTGTCTGCATGTGTTGCTGCCAACCGTTGCTCTAAAGCCACCCGTGCGGTCTGCTCAGCCATCAACTCCTGGGTCCGCTGAAGTAAGTCCCTCTCGATGGCCTCTAGCTTGGTGCCTAACTCCTCCTGAGTTCTCCGTATAGTCACCAATGCAGTCTCACATTCAGACGAGACATACTCAGATCGCCTCAATGCGTAGTACCCATCCCGAAATGTTTGCTCCAACTCTCTAACTAGGGATGTTGCCTCACTCTCAATGACTGGTGTAGGAACAACCCACGCAGCCAACATCTCTGCAGTCTCTCCCTCAGGCCATAACCCTTGCTCAAAACAAGCGGCAAATGCTGTACCATAGCCTACTCAAGCAAAGGCTAAGAGATGTCTCAAATCCTGAACTATAGTCGCCACAGCCCGAGACTTCGCTACAGCCACCAATCGACGTCCTCGGGTAACCATGTCTGCTAAATAGGTCTCGACGTCTTCTCCTTCCAACATCCTAAGACCAGTAAGGGCTGTCGGGCGAGCCAACTCGATCCCACTAAGTGCGGCCCTGGCCACCTTACCCCCTGCCACAGCCCCATCCTCCTCGGAGAAAGGGGAAAAAGCATCTGTTGCCACTTTGACATCTGGAGACTCTATACCAATGATCTCTTGTGGGTCCTCCCGTCGAGGAGAAAGAATTACTGCTAGTGGTGGAGTAGGAACCAACTGAAATCGTCGGCTGATCCAAGAATGCATGGCCCCCACCTGCGTGGGGTCATGAGAATGAGGTGGTGAAGGATCCTGCAAGAGTGCCGCATCCATTGTCACTACGGCATCCGACCCGATCACTTCCATCCGAACCTGACCCTCACCAATGTCCTCCATGCCTCTGAGTACTTCCTCCTCTGCAACTGCTGTTGCTACCTCCATCGGAGGTTCAGGATCCCCTTCCCCTAGAATGTCCGTGGCTGCCTCGGCTGCCTCCTCAGGTGGAAACTCAACTAGAGGAACTGTGGAACTTGCCAACCGTGCCGAAGCCAAGTGGGCCGAGGGAGACAACACTGGTGGTGCAAACTAAACAGGGGCTACCGCGGTGGATGCCACTGTGTCCATACGAACTATCATATCACCATCCTCTCCGCCTGAGTCTGTGTCGGGAGATTCTCCACTCGCTTCCCGACCACTATCGATGTCATCTTGGTCGGACTCGACCACCATTTGCCGTTGCCGCTTCTGTCCGCTGATTACACCTCCCGTATCCAAATACAACTAGTAGAACACAGGTGGGGCTCCTCCCATAAGCTTGCCTTACGGCTTGAATTCCAACTCATCTGTGGGCATCTGTCTAAGTGCAGCCTCGAGAAATAATCCAATGGCGTAATGAGGCATGTAAAAGGTGCGATGTTGTAATGTCATGAATTCCCACATTCTGTCCGCCAACACCGAAGCCCAATCGTAGACCACACCATTCATCAATCCTTGCATGTAGACAATCTGTGCAAGTGCAATGTCGGATGCACGGCTCGAACCAGTCAGCCTACTCTTAAGGACATCAAGAATGCAGCGCCAAGCACCCTCTGCTACATACTCCTTCCTCAGGCCTCTCGCTTTGGTCGCGTTTATCACCTTTTCCAACTCTACTAGAGTGAGCCGGCGGCAGACACGCTTTATCCAAAACTCCTTCCTCTCAGCTGACATTTTCTGCTTTGTAGTATCCACCTTTTGTCCGTTGCGTCCTAGAATGCCAAAAACCCGTGTGAAATCCTCAGCGCCATAGGAAACTGTGAGCTTGTGGTTTTGATACATGAATGTACTCTTCCTTGTCTGCTTGTTGAAACATTGAATCATTATCCTCAAAGTATTTTCCAGATTACGCACAGGAAACAGGGGCATTTGGATAGCCCAATTAACACCCGCCTTATATAAAAATTGCTTTACCTCGTCATCCTCTGGGGTTTCCTTCCACCATGTCCTACATTCCAGTCCATTAAATCCTTTGAACGCTATTGTCTGGTAGGTGACAACATTTTTTTCCTTTTCCTCCTATGCAGGCTTGAGTTTCTTCCTGTTGCTTCCACTTGCCTGATGCCCTGTAACCTTCACTCCCGATGGTAGAATAGTGGCCTTCTTGTTCATCGCTATTTTACCTAAACTCCCTGCCTGTAGCCGATTTTTCAAATTGTTTCTCTTCTCGACTAAATGCATGTTTTTTTTTCCTTTTGAAATCAAGAAACCGTTACAAAATGTGCTCCCACGTGGCTGTATTCTCCTCCGCACGGTGATCTTTCCTTCCGTTCGCGATCCAACTTTCTTCCTCCCGCAAGTTGTTTCTCTTCTACCACACTATCTTTTTTTCCTTCCGGGCGTTTAATGTTTTTCCCTCTTAGAATGCCCTCCGCACTTGCCACCACCGCATGGCAAAATCTTCCTGTGCGTTATGTCTTCACTCTCCTTCGGTGATGTGTGCGACCGCTCGGTTTCTCCCATAACTCACCGCACTATTTTGTTTCCGTTATACTTACCGTGCGGCTTGCCGAGTTTTAATACGAACGGTGGTCCACCGTTGGGCACTGCTACCACCGTTCGGCTATGTTCTTTTTCCTCCTTCGTTCGTGGTGTTTCTGCACGGTGCTGTCTTCTCTCTCTTCTGACGGCTGCTCTCCTTTAACCGCGTTTGGTTTTCTATTCGGGCGGTTGGCTTTATAATGGCAGATGGTTCCACCGTCAGGTGGGCCACCATCCGGCGGTTCCACCGTCGGGTGAGCCACCATCCGGTGGTTCCACTGTATGGTATGGTACTTTTTTTTTTTTTATAGCTCTGGTTCTCACTCGACGCTTCGTGATGGCCCCGATCATGGTAAATCTTCAGCTTCGACCCGTTAACCGCATCCGCTATGGGTACCCCGTCTATCGATGATAGCTTAATTACCTCATTGGCATTGACTTCCTGGACTTGGTAAGGGCCTAACCATTTCACCTTGAACTTGCCGGGTTTAATCTCGTTTCGGCCATTATACTTTAGTATGAGTTGTCCTGGAGCGAATCGGGTGCGGCGGAGATGCTTGTCATGCCAGTGCTTCCGACGCTGTTGCACTACGTCTGTTGCCCATTGTGCCAACATCCGTCATTCATCCAATTTGTTGAGAGCATGGAAACATTCTCGGAGGCTTTCCATGTCGCCTAGTCTGTTTTCAAGTGCTATTCGTAGACTCGGCACCATAAACTCTGCTGGGACCAAGGCCTCTTGTCCGTACATCAATTGGAATGGAGTATGTCCCATAGTAATTTTATATGCCATACGGTATGCCCATAGAACCGACAGAAGTCGCTCTTCCTAGTCTTCGCCTTCCACTCCACAGGACTTGTAAATCACAGACACTAGTATCTTGTTAGTAGCTTCCGCTTGCCCGTTTGCCCTCGGGTAATAGGGGCTCAAGAGTGAGTGGAAGATTTTAAATTCTGTAGTGAGCAACCGTATCACATGGTTAATGAAATGCCCGCCTCTGTCACTCGTGAGCTGAACAGGGATGCCATACCATGTAATGATCTGTTCATAGATGAACCTTGCTGTGCTTACTGCAGAGTTGTCTGGCAAGGCCTGAGCTTCGACCCATTTGGTAAGATATTCTGTTGCTACCACAATGTATCGACACCTCCTCTTGCTTGTTTTTAGCGGTCCCACAAAATCCAAGCCCCATCTCTCGAACAATTCCTGAGCGTTAGACGGATTTAATGGCATAAAATCCCACTTGAGGCGTTTTCCAGCTCTTTGGCAGGTGTCACAACTCGTCACCCATTCTCGTGCATTGTTATACAAAGTGGGCCACCACAAGCCTGCTAGTAAGACCTTCCATGCACTTGTGTCGGGTCCCGTATGCCCTCCCGCAGGACCTTCATGGGCTTCTCTCAGAACACCTTGTACTTCCTCTTCAATCACACATCTTCGGAGTACCTCGTCGGGTCCCATTTTGTATAATAACCCGTTAATGAGTTGGAAAGTCCTACTTCTGAGTACCAATTTCCTTCGCTTGCCTGGCGGCATTCCCTCTGGGAATTGTCCTGTGGACAAAAATTCTCCAATGCTTGTATACCATGGAGGAAGAACAGCAATACGAAAGAGATGGGCATCGGGAAAGTCATCATTTACTCCTTCTGGTGGCTCCTCGGATTTGAGGCGTGATAAGTGGTCTGCACACATGTGGCTTTTTTTGGGGCGTACTATGATGTTGAAGGTGAATTCCTGCAGGAGAAGCAACCATCTGCTTACTCATCCTTGAATAAGTGGTTTGTTCACCAAGTACATTAAGGCTTGATGATCCATGAAAAAGGTGAATGGGGTGGCGAGCAAGTAATGCCGAAATTTTTGCACAGCATACACCATTCCCAACGCTTCTCTTTCTGTCGTGCAGTAGTTCTTATTTGCCTTTGAGAGGAGTCTGCTCGCGAAGTATATGGGGTGATCTAACCTGTGATCACCCGTCTGTGCCAGCGTGGCTCCAATCGCGAAATTGGATGCATCCACACGCACATGGAATTCTTTATCCCAGTCAGGGAATGCCAAGATAGGCGCGGCTACTAACCTGGCCTTAAGGTCTTCGAATGTGTCCCCTTGCTCTAACCCCCAATTATAAGGTTCTCCTTTTTGGGTTAGTTGTTCCATTGGTCGAGATACGTGAGCGAACTGTTTGATGAATTTTCGATAGTACCCGATGTGCCCAAGGAACGACTTGAGTCCTGTAACATCCGTGGGTGGTTTCATCTCGAGGATCACCCGGATCTTGTCTGGGTCAGTTTTCAATCCAACTTTGCACACAATGTACCCGAGTAGTTTCCCTTGTGGAACCATGAATCGGCACTTCTTGGGGTTAAGCACCAGTCGTGCTCGTCGGCATCTTTCCATGCACTCCCGAAGGGCCACCAAATGGGTATCGTCCACACTGTAGATAGACCAGTCATCCAGAAAGGCTTTGAAGTTGCCTACGGACATTTTATCAAAGATGTGCAGGATTATTCTTTGGAATGTTGCCGGGGCATTGCAAAGTTCGAACGACATCTTATTGTAAGCATATACTCCATCTTCTACCACAAATGTTGTCTTGAGCTTGTCTTCTTCTGCGATTGATATCTGGTTATATCCCGAGAATCCATCCATAAAGGAGTAAATTTCATGACCAGCAACCTCTTCCAAGATGGTATCCGTGAAGGGAATTGGGAAGGGATCTTTGACTGTAACAGCGTTCAGACATTTGAAGTCCACACATATCCTTATTTGGCTGGTGTCCTTTTTCAGTGAGATCACAATCGGCGACACCCATTCGCTCGTCTGCACGCGAAATATGATGCCTGCCTCAAGCATCCTTTCGATCTCTTCATTGACACGGGCTGCATAGTTCTTGTTCATTCTGTACGGACGTTTCCGTACTGGGACCGCTCCTTCTATCAGTGGAATTCGGTGGACACAGTTTCGGTGGTACCCCCTTTAAGTCTTTGTAGGTCCAGGCGAATACATCCTTGTATTCTGTGAAAATTTTAAATGCCGTAGTTTTCAACACGGGGTTCCAGTCATCCCCTATAAGAATGTTCTTTGGGTTGGTGTCAGCTCCTAAATTCATGGACTTCACTGTCGGTTCTTCATACTTAATGGGTTTCTCTTTGTCGAATTGGTGTGCGGGAGTTTCCTGAATTCGGAGCTCCCCCTCTTTGTACTCCTCGTATTGTGGCGGGAATGTAGCCTCCTCCTCCTCATCCCCTATCTGTTCTTCTTCGTTGTCCTCTATCTCCAACATGTTACAGTGCCTTAGCTCATAATCCTCCATTTGCCAATGAAAAAGCCCGTTTAGTGAATCCATGTCATCGTCGAAGTGCCCTTCTATTTGTAATACACCTTCCTTGTTCGGTTCTTGTCTTCCTTCGTCAACTTCTTCCGTGTCTGATCCCGACGAAGATGCCAGGTCTTCACTAACCAATTGACTTCTCAGATCGATTGTGAATTTCCAGCCATCTCTCCATGGAAATGACGTTCCGCTTCCAGTCGTGCTTAGCTCTTGCTTGCACCAGCCATCCCCTCCCTAAGAGGGCGTCGTATCCCTTCTTTTTCACTGGAATAACAATAAAGTCCATGACAAACGGTTGGGTGCCAATCATCACCCTTTGTGCCATCGGTGTGCCTATGGGTTTAATCCCATGTTGGTATGTGCCTACCAGTTGGAAGGTCGGCGGCCACAGTGTTGGTTGTCCGAGTTTCCTCCAGGTAGGACATTGACACCCAATCCTCCGTCGATGATAGTGTCCTTGAGTGTTGTGCCCAAGATTCCCATCTCCACTACCGCCGGGTGCCTTCCGGTGTTGAGTGCCAACAACATGGGGTCCTTGATGGATTTTCCCTTTCCGAGGGAGTTTGCCGTCTCCATCGTTGCCTTCTGCATGTTCAGAGATGGTACTGTGTTCAGTAGGGCCGTTCTTAATTGTGGTGCCGCTGTAAGAAGGTCTCCCAATTGTATTGGGATTTCTGTCTGCATTATTTGCCTTAGCATCCTATGTTCTGTGTGACCTCCTTGGGAGATTCCCGCGGCGTCGTGCGTTTCTTTCCGCTGGGCCATCTCAATGTCTTCCCTCGCCTCCTGTACTCTTTTCTTTTCAGTCTCTGGGTGTGGGTAGGTGGCTTTCCGTGCTTGCTCTCGAGTGATTACCAATACTCCCCCTTCGTTGCCTTCAATGTTCAGAAAGTTTACTCTCGGTTTAGGGCATTTTGTGTCATCATGGTCTCCGAGCCTGCACCATTTGCACAAAAATTGTGCCTTTTCCCCCTTCGGGCACTCCCTAGCAAAATGCCCCCATTGGCTACACATGTGGCATTGAATCATCGGCCTTCCGCTTGCATCGTACTGGAGGCGGCTTCGTCCTCCGTCGGTATTACTGTTTCACCTTCCCCCTCGGTGGTTGTTCCTGTAGCCGCTTGAGGAGGCTGTGTTCTATGTATTCCCGGAGGCTGAAGCTTCCTGTGTGAACATGACTTGTTGGCCCCGTGTCTTCATATTGAACGGACATTCCTTTGTGGAATGGCCCGCCATTTGGCAAATGTCGCAGAACATCTTCCTTGGGCATGCGCCCTTCGCATGGCCAGCCTCTTTGCAGTCGGTACACCACAATTCTCCTTCCTCGTTCCGGTTGGTGCTACCCTTCATATTTTTGAATTCCTTTAGCATTCCTTCCATGTTTTTTTGTAGTGCGGAGACTTTCTTCTTTGCTTTCCCGTCACTACCGCTATCATCTCTTGAAGTATTGTCGTCGTCCAACGAAGAAGACTCAATTTTCTTCTTTTTCGACGTTTTCTATTAACTTTCGAGGTCCATCGCCCAGTTATACGTTTCAATGTAAGAAGTGGGAGGAACTATCTTCATCTTCCTCCGAAGGTTAGATTTCAACCCTTCGACGAACCATCGCTTCTTCAAGCCGTCGGCTGGTGGGCTCTCCATTTTGCCTACCAATTCTTTCAGTCGGCGGCCGTAGGTCCGTACGGTCTCCTTTTGCCCTTGCTTGGTTCCGTAGATTTCAAAGACGATTTCATTGTCGTCTCGTAAGAGCCTGAACTCTTTTTCAAATGCCTCTTTCAAGAGGTCCCAAGTAGTCACTTTGGTTTTGTCTAAGTCGAAGTACCAGTCAATTGCTACCCCTCGGAGGGTTGCTGGGAATTGTTTCATCCATTCAGCCTGGTTTGCAACTCCATTCGCCGCCCAAATCGTTTCACATGTGCGGCAATGTCGAACAAGATCTTTTCCATCGCCGTGGAATTTGGGTTATTTTTCCTTGTTCGTGGCCATATTCACTTTGGGTGGGATGGTGGTTTGTACCACCTGTTGTGCTGCCGATTGAGCTGCTTGGTTCGCCAGAGGTGTTTGTTGTACCACAGGTTGGGATGCTCCTCCCATCGGTCTTCCGGAGCTGTTTTCCCTGTTGACAGATGTTCCCGAACTACTTGGGGTAGTGTGATCCGCGTGCCTTTTTGTCACTTCAATACTTTCGGCAACTGCACACTGCTTCCATGTTCGACTTCCTCTTTTGCCTTCCTTCAGGCTTCTGTCTGTGGTGTTAAAGTTAAGGTCTCCAACAAGGTCATTGCTTCCTCTAGTAGGTCCTCATCGTCACTTCTGCCTCTCTCCTAGTTAGGTTCCTCTAGACCATTGCCTTCACTTACCCCCTCCGGTAGTCTATCGGCACGTCTGTTGAACCTCTCCCTTCGCTCGGCTTGCTGTTGTTCGAGTATTGCTTTTCGAAGAACTTGTTCTCCCTCGGATTCCTTCCTTAAATTTCTATTCTTATTTAATTGGTTGGGCATAAATGCCTTTCTTCACACCCACAATCAACACACAATATGAAATAAAGGGACACTTTTATTCATTCATATTTTATTACAATCTCTTCATGAATGATCTTGTCATTCTTATTTTTACAGTGTCCTTCCTTTGGTTACTTTCAGATGTGACTATTCCCGATGGGGTTTCCCATCATGTTCTTCCTGGAGTCTTTTGTTGACTCGTTCGTGATACTCCCGAAGGATTTCCTGCCTTCGTTCCTCCCTAGCGATTTCTTCTTGGCGAAGTCTTTAAGTGAGCGTTGCTTGTGCTAGAAGCCTCGGCAGGTGATGTAGAAGACGGTTAGCCGCGGGGCCCACGTTCAGTGCCTCCCACACAATATCTTCTGGCACAGTGGCTCTCGTGGCTTCTCTTTGCATGAAGGTTTCAATGGCTGCGGTGAGTGTAACTCGGAAGTCGTTCGTCAGGTGGTCCTCCCCTTCAAAAAGTTCGCCATTATCGTCTATTTGCCTATTAACATCTACTGGTATTCCCATTTATGGACAATACTCCATTTGCCTTTGTCCCGATTCGAAAGGTAGCGGCGCCAAATGTTTACCCGGTGGGTAGACTTGTTACAGACGCATAGACATTAACAGGTTATGTAACTCAAGAGAGATAATATATAGAAAGAACACGAGCTTTCATTAATCATTAAGAGTCGTACAATAATCATGATGCTTCAATAGAGCAAGTACAAAGTTTATATACAATCCGAAGGGATGCAACCAAACGTCGTCACCCTTCAACCGTTGGCAACTGACTAACCTCCGTCGGTAACTAACTAACCTTTGTCGGCAACTTACACCTGACGGTAACATAACTTTATGGCTAACAAGTTTGGAATGCGGTTTGAAAAACATTGGTGCAGTTTGATAGAGGCTGCCGATTCATGTCTATGGCGTCATGTTGAATGGCATTAGAGGCTTCCATTAGCAAGGAAGAATTAATATACAGCTGGCATCAACAATACAAGGGCTGTGTGTCCTTTCCTTGAGGTTGCGAATTCATCATCAGGCAGCCATGTTTTGTTTAAAGGTGCCAAAATTGAATTGTTGTTATTGTAATGATCGTTGCACTATGTTAGTTTTGGTAAATAATTATTTTGGTGTGCATTCACAGTTAGTATGAATTGCTGTTGCTATTAATTCTTAAATGGTGAAAAATACAAAAAATTATGAATAGTCAAAAACTCAAAAAAAAAGCAAATAAAATAGACAAGAAAGTTTGTTTGCAGCAAAGAGCCAGGCAGGCTCTTTACAGATCTGATAGAGAAGGTGAATTTACATTGTGTGAATTTGATAGATTTTGTAAAGATCATGGCATTAGTCCGCTCCTAGGACTCCGCAGCAGAACATAGTAGTTGAAAGGAAGAATAGAACATTTGTAGAAATGGCTAGAACTATGCTAAAAGATGCTAATCTATCTAATGTGCACTGGAGGGATGTTGTCCACACTGTTTATCTTCTCAATAGGGTACATGTGAGAATAAATCATACAAAGAATCCTTTTGAGTTGGGGTTTGGAAAGGCACCTACTGTTAAATATTTCAGAATCTTTGGAAGCAAATGTTATATCAAAAGAGATAAAGATAATCTTAGAAAGTTTGATGCAAGATGTGATGAGAGAATCTTTTTGGGATATTTCACAACAAGCAAGGCATACTAGTGTCACAATATGAGGATGGAGAAGGTTGTGGAAACTACAATTGTTTGGATAAATGGAGAATGGAGTAATATTGTTTTTTGAACTTGAAATTGAGTTAGAAGAAGTCCATGTTACCCTTGCAAAAAAAAAGAGTGCTTCAAAAGTCAAAGAAGGATTAGAGGAAGAAGAAAAAGAATTTGAGCAAGTATTGAAGATCCCCGCTAAATATGTATAGAGACATCATCTTGAAGATTAGATAATTGGAGACAAAGACAAAGGCGTTCAGACAAGGAGAAGACTTGCCAAGGTAGGTGAACAAATAAACTATTATTTTCTTTCCAAAGTATATCCGAAGACCTATACAAAAGAAAGAAAGGATGAAAGTTGGATGAAATCAATGAATGATGAATTGATTAGATAGAAAAGAGTCAAACATGGGAATTGGTACCTGGATTGGTCGACAAAATGTGATGGAAACTAAGTGGGTGTTTCGGAACAAGCTAAATGAGGACATGCAAGTCACCAGAAACAAAGCAAGACTGGTATGTAAAGGCTATACTCAAGTTGAAGGAATAGATTTTGAGGAGACTTTTGCTCCGGTGGCTAGAATGGAAGCTATTAGAATGTTTCTTGTATTGCTGCTTACAAGGATTTTAAAGTATATGAGATGGATGTTAAGTTTGCATTTCTAAATGGAGAATTGGAAAAGGAAGTCTATATGAGCAGCTAGATAGTTTTAAGTTATTAGATGATTCGGATATGGTCTGGAGACTCAAGAAGGCCCTTTATGGACATAAGCAAATAATTGAGCGGGGGGGGGGGGGGTGAATCAGTAAATACTATTTCTATCTCAATTAAACCTTGTATAAAGATTCTTCCAGAATAAACAAAATGTAATTAACCATTCATAAACAGAAACAAAAATACTCATATCGACATAGGATATGTATGTGGAAACCCTCGGTTAGAAGGAAAAAACCACGGTGAGACAGAGCTCACAACTTCACTACTGCAGTAACAAAGGTGACCTGTTAAGAGCTTACAAAGCACTTGTAAGAGTGCTACTTGGTAAAGGGATTTGGTAGATTGGTTAAGATTTTGACTCTGTTAGGAGTCACCTTGTTAAAGGACTTTCAACACTAATTAAGATGTTACCTGGTTAAAGGATTTATACAAAGAACCTATTAGGGTTCACCTTGATAGAGGGATTTGGATATGCTTTAACAATATAAAAGCAATGATCTTAATTGACACTCTTTGTCTGCTTAGATCATACCTGTTCTCCTTTCTGCTCTGCTTGGCTGTTGAACCTCTCTGCCTTTCACCTCTTGTGACCATAACTTGTCTCAGAAGATATCTCTTTCCTGCTCTGTATTTTCAACAACACTTCTTTTGTGTCCTATGACCTTGAAACATCCGCATGGAAATAAAACTAACTCCTGTTAAAAATCTAACTCCAGCTCTAAATGGTGGATGCTCTGTATTATCCGGTTTAAACTCAGGCAACTTCGTATAATCCAGTGCGGATTATTATGCAGTCGACCGGTATCAATCTTGTACCCGGTTGTGTACTATAAGACCGGTTCTATGTATAGTCTTTGATCTACCGGTACCTCTCCTTTGTTTGGTCTAGTAGTGCATATACTCTGTTTAGTTTACCGGTGCCTATTAAGGAGTATGAGTGGTCTACCAGTGTACTGGTGGTAATGATGTTTGCATTTGACTTAACCAATGACAACTTAAATATGCCAATAATCTTCCCCTTTGGCATTGGTGGCAAAACATCACTCTCTTATCACAGTGAATTCCCTGTCCTGTAGACTTCTCCTTTGCGCATGCTTGAAATGACCCTAACCGGCCATTCTCTGATTTCTCATAAATAAATCTCATGCAGATTTGAAATGAACAGAAACATGAAAATAAACATGCAGATATATTCGAATAACCAGCAAATATAATCTTATTAAATTCTCAGAATATGGTATGTATTATAGAATAGCAATACAAAACCATAGATTACAACATCCCAATCTGAAATACAGCAAAATAACAGTAAGATTGGATGATGAGAACCTGTAAAGCAATGGCAAACTTTGATGTGAATCTGCACCGGAGATGAATCGGGTTTCTGTCCAATCCACCAAGAAATACTGAAGGTTTCCGTCCTCAGATTTCAGATTCGATAGCTGAAGCTTCTCGAATTCTCAACAAGAAAAAATATTCATAAAACTGAAGCATACACAATGAGACTCCAAGTCTCCTCTTATGGCTACAGCTGTGACTCTTCAGTTTCCCCACTTTGTCTCTTCATATTCCCACTCTGTCTCTTTATATTTCCACTTTAAGTCACTTTTAAATAAATATGCCCGTTGAGTTATAAAGTGATATAATAAATAAAGTGAGGAATCTTTCGGCATTAAAACGGAGGACCAAACAAGCTCGAATGACGATGTGTGATAGCTTTCCGGAAAGCTCTCGGTGAGACGCTCCAAGTCCACTACTCAAAAGCTAAGAATTTTGAACCCTGTTGACTTACTATAAATAGTAAGTACCTTGGAAACTGCTCTGATTGGCCTGAAACTGAAATCACCTAGGCCAAATATCTCCCTGAACACTGCCAAGCCTCGGTTAGCCCACTGGATCAAGGTAAAAAGGGCTAATGACACGGCATGAAATAATGTGCCCCAAAAAGGGGACATTACAAATCATCCCTTCTCTGAGATTGCTTGCCCTCAAGCAATTGATATCTGCATGCTGTGATCATAATACCTGGATCCCAAACCAATCTCAGGGAAGCTACTCCACCAATCTGTCGTGTGAAACTGAAACTGACGTTATGCTCCGACCTGTGAAGCCACTCGCACAGCAACAAAATAGTAGTCAATCTAATGCCAGGATCCCAAATCATTGTAGGATCAATCATGCCAATCTGCCCTGTGCTGTCATCATCTATGAGTAAGTCCTCAACCCAAATGAGAACCTCACTCCAACTGGGAACACCAGTGCTTCTATGGTCATATGCAGGGGAAAACCAAATCTCATACTGACCAGCTCCTAGAATGGAAACCAACTGCGAGTATGTCCCCCCTGGATCCCATAAACAAAAGGGCCATACATCTCCCCGGCTGGCTGAAAAATCCTGACGCTCTATGTCCACACCAGAAGTGTCCAATTGCCATAACACTGCCCCACTGATTTGTAGCCCGAATTGAGAACTGCACTGAAGAGGCAAGCTATCAAGATTGTCGGACAAGGCTTCCACCTGCAAGCAGAGAAGCGTACCCAACCAATCACTCATCCCACTCCTATCCAATAATTGGAAGAGAAGGTCCCCCGTAGATGGGTTGAATGGAAAACAACATGCATCCCATACAATGTGGCTGTAATGTGATGCAATAATTGACTCCTCTGGGAATCCTGAATCAACACTAGGATTTTGTAACTGTCTCTCTATACTAGGAGTCATACAATGCACATCCTTGTGTGAAAAATTCATACCATCAATCATACCAAGCTCAACCATCCCATACTGAATAGACTCCACCGAAAATTCATCGTCATGCTCAACATATGTGACGGTAGAGTGACCATAGGCATTGGATAAATGTGGTTGAGTCCTAGCTATATGAAGAGAAGAACATATAAATGGATACTCGTCTGCACTGTCCTTTCTCCTTGTATGCTCCTTGGCCATACTGCTAGCCAAGTCACTATCCAAGGCTGGTTTGTAATCAGCATTATGTCCCTCTGTCAAATGTAACAAGACAGCCACCTCTTGGCTGCAATCAGTGTCAATTTGGGGCTCTTGATTAATTTCAAGAGGTGTTGCATCATCCAAATCAAGTAGTGGATTCTCAAATATCCAATCAGCATCCATCTCAAAAAGTAAGTTACTATGCTTCATCCAATCAACGTTATGTTGGCTCAAGTTATTACTATCATATGAATGAATATCCTCATGCCTACCCTCAGTTGCTGCTACACAAATAGCTGATCCAAAAGATGCTTCATCAACCCTATAGTCATCAACCAAAGGACATGATGTCATAATGCATGGAGACTCCTTCGAATTCCCAGGTAGCTGATCCATGGTTGTGCCTTTTCCCCCTTGTAGTCCCTAAGAATGCCACTAGTCTTATCCCTCCTAAGCTGCCCATATGACTGAATTTTGTCTTCCTTTTCATGAACCTTTATAGGCCGAAACAACTCTTCCTTCCTTTCTTCCTCAATCTTGCCCCTTGTCACAAATGGTTTCAATTTTTGCTCACATTGCTTGATAACATTGTTAACCAAGCTACAAGCATCAAAAGAGGTGACATGTGTTTGTTTCAAATCAGCCAATATGGTAGATAAGAAATTTTGTGAATCATCATCACTCTCTTCAATGATCAAAGACATAATGGACTGCATGAAAGTTAAAACATTTTGCATGTGGTCTCTTCTAATGGCAATCAAAAACTGATGGAACATATCAAGAATTAAGTCTTCACAACCAAGATCTATCATAATCACACAAGCTCTAAGTTTTGCAACTGTTTCTAAAATACCGACCGTCTTACCAAAGGATGGATTATGGATATTACTTAATCCTTGAAAACTTTCTACAATCAATTGGAATACCTCCTTCATAACTTCCCTGCTATAAGGATCATGTGGCACTGTTATCCTCATAATATGAACAATACATTGAGTAATTGCAAGTCTTACCTCTCTATTAGGATGTCTCAACAACTCTGGCTTAACCAAGGGAATCACAGCAAGAAGGATGTTCACTTGTTTACACTTAGAACTTAGCTGTTCTATTGTGGATAAACAGTTCTCTATTTCTCCCAAATTGCGAAGTAATTCATACTTTGATTGAGGTAAACATGCAAGTTTCCTTTCTATACTGCAGAGCTTTTCTTCAAGAATTTGTTCCTTGCCCTTGGCCATAAATTTTGGTAGCTGCCTAAACATGTTTGTGATAAATTTATTCTTGGCAATACCACTGTAAGATTCCCTGCTATTCTTCACAAATTTTTTTAATATGTTATGTAAGAAGCTTCCCCTGTTTGTGCCAAATTCTTTCATTCATCTATCCAGCTATGGAGGAATTACGTCAAACAGTTTGCCTAATGTTCCTGTAGGAAATCTTAATTGCAAAGTATTACAAATTTGCATACAAATGCCAGTCCAACAATATATTTGAGACACCAATGCCCAGTTGACTGAATTCAATTCTGAGTCTCGTTATCAAGAACAATTTTGCTATTTGTATTTGCTTCAAATTTGCATGTGTCATACAAACGAAAGATGTTCACAAACTGCACAAGAATTCCCTTTAGGTATCTAGTTGGTCCACATATCTATATAGAGCATCATTCTACACTTTAAGTCTCTCAACATTAAGGTAGCACAGCTGTGTATAAAATACTGTGTTATGCTTTTAGAAGCTTATCTTGTTGTTAGTCTCAATCTAGAACACACCACTGTAATTTGCACGCTGGAAAGTATTTTCTTTCTTACTACTCCCTTTAATCATTGAAGAACACCCCAACAGGCGCAAACAGATTCAGATTGGAGCCGAAGATTGGACTGCAAATTTCCTCCACACATAAGGCTGACTGTCACTCTAACCACTGTAAGATCCCAATGGATATTATCTGAATTTTCCTTTCACCCCTTACCAATTCTGATCCATAAGCCCAGCGAATGAGGCAGAGCATTCAATGGCTTTTGTGGATTAATTCCGCTATTGGGGAAATCCTGATCGCTATCATGTACATCTTCGCAACCAAAGAAAGGTAGCTTCTGATTGAGAATGGGGTCTTCCTGAAAATGACTATTGATGCATTTAAGTTTCCACAGCCTGTGATTCCAAGAATGGGTAGCTGAACCTGAATTCAGAGCAAGGTATTTATTAACTCCTCCAATCAGAGAGGAATATTCATGATCACCAGAGATGTCTGAATGTAATGTTCATGCCCAGATTTATAGAACAGTCAACACAATATGACTACCGCAGCTCCAATGGACGCAGCAGTAATACCAGACAAGCTTCATGGCAGGAATTGTTACCAAGTTTCTTGACTACTTGTTCATGAGTTAGAGCAGGGATTTCAAACTTCTCAAGACTGATTTGACGTATGCGATTTTTGAACTTAAGTTTGTAGTTTGAAATTAAACAAACATGTGCTGATGCTTTCACAGAATAATGAAACAACAGATGATAATCTTCAGAATTCAAGAAGTTGTTTGAAGCAGCAATATAAATCTCCAGAACCTCAGAAAGGCCGAAGTAAATTCCTACTCCGGAATAAAGAATACACAGCAACTACAAAACCAGATTTAATCAATGCTTCAAGTAGCAATTACACGGAGAGAAGATGGAGTAATCACTGACCCGATATTCTGATGCAGTCTACAAAAGATTGTGACTGTCGAGTTATGGGGCGTGCATGCCAGTCACTTGTGGATATTCGTTACTGGATTCAATGTGAAGTCTGGGCGCAATCTACTGTGGACGGTCTGGTATGGGAATTATTATGCTGGCACTCGCAGCATAATTCCCTCCCTGCCAGTATGGGTGACTGATTATTGATGTCCCCGAAAAGACTGAGAAACTAACAATGGCGCCTGGTGTTAATACTGTCAGCTGTGCACAGTTTGGGCGTACGGTCAAGACTCGGCAGCAGAGGCGTGAGCTCAGCTTAGCTCATCACCCGTCCTGTGCTAGCTCGGCTGGTGTTGCATGCAATGCCAGGACCCGGCTGCACTCCTTTTTGTGGTTGGGTGTTTCTTACTAACTCGTGCGGCTGTTGTAATGATGTGTGACCACAGTCTAGGTAATGGACTGCCTTTCCCTGCTCACATACAATCGCAGCGGGCTCTTCCTTGGTGTCGTGAGTACCCAGCACACCCACCGCATGAATGCTTGGAGACTCGACACTGCCCGATATGATACCTTCGGTCTGCGAAGAGCTATGAGATTCATACACCCGTGAGGTGCTAAGGTGCGGTGAAGTCTCTTAGGCTTCCAACGTTGCCGTAATACCCGACGCGAGCCTCACTATCTGAAGATTAACTTCGTCTGTTCCCAGCTTGCTATCCAAAATGAATCACGCTGGGACTTTGCAGTAGTAAAAGTTAAATCATTTGGCAACTATGCTGAGCCGTATGTCTTCAAAGGATTGCCCGTTCTAAAATTTCTCACAGCAATCCTCAACCGATACACATTTGAAACCTTGTTATAGTCATTGAATCATGCTTGGGCCCAAATGAAGATTCACGACAAGGTTTCAATATAGTCCCTACTGAATGCTCCAACTGATAATCTTTGGCCCTTCAATATGCTCTTACCTTCCTGAAGGCCAGTCTCGTATTGGAATGAAAACTTAGTCTCTGAACTCGTAAATTGTTAGGATTGAGTCTGAGATTCTTTACTGCGTGAGTGGACTGGACTGTCTCGAATAAAATATTTCGATTCCTCAAACCAGATATAAGAACTTCTCCAGAACTGAAAACAATTTAATTTTCCGTTTTTTCAAGTTACCTCATAGGCTGGCAGGATACATGGCTCTGATACCACTGAAATGACCCTAACCGACCATTCTCCGATTTCTCATAAATAATTTTCATGCAGATTTGAAATGAATAGAAACATGCAAATAAACATACAGATATAGTCAAATAACCAGCAGATATAATCTTATTAAACTTCTCAAAAAATGGTATGTATTATACAACAACAATACAAAACCATAGATTACAACATCCCAATCTGAAATACAGCAAAATAACAATAAGACTGGATGATGAGAACCTGTAAAGCAATGGCGAACTCTGATGTGAATCCGCACCAGAGATTAATCAGGTTTCCGTCCAATCTACCAAGAAATATTGAAGGTTTCCGTCCTCAGATTTCATATTCGATAGCTGAAGCTTCTCAAATTCTCAATGAGAAATAATATTCATAAAACTGAAGCATACACAATGAGACTCCAAGCCTCCTCTTATGGCTGCAGCTGTGGCTCTTCAGTTTCCCCACTTTGTCTCTTCATATTCCCACTCTGTCTCTTTATATTTCCACTTTAAGTCACTTTTAAATAAATATGACCGTTGAGTTATAAAGTGATATAATAAATAAAGTGAGGAATCTTCCGGCATTAAAACGGAGGACTAAATGAGCTCGGATGACGATGTGTGATAGCTTGCTGGAAAGCTCTCGGCGAGACGCTCCAAGTCCACTACTGAAAAGCCAAGAATTATGAACCCTGCTGACTTACTATAAATAGTAAGTACCCTGGAAACCTGTGGAAATTGTTTCGATTGGCCTGAAACTGAAATCACCTAGTCCAAATATCTCCCTGAACATTGCCAAGCTTCAGTTAGCCCACTGGATCAAGGTCAAAGGGCTAACAACATGACACGAAATAATGTGCCCCAAAAAGGGGACATTACAGTGCTGCCTTCAACTCTGTTGCTGAATCTACTCTGTATCCTGAATCTGCTCTGTATCGTTTCTGATCTTCTTATCCTTTCTGATCTTCTCTTATGACTTCTTCCCCTTTTTGCCTCCACAGGACAAAGGGTTATGCTTTACTGACTGTTTTACATCTGTAACTTTGTGCAGATATCCTTGTAAACTTTCTTTGCTGTATGAAGAAAAGGATTCCATTGACCGGTGACATGTTCTAGATTTTTCTGTGCTGCTTTCAGAAAGACAATTATGTTCTCCATGTCCTCTACAGTCTTGTAGGCCGGTTCACTAATCAGATTCTCAGCTTCTATAGTAGTTTGTTGCATTAAATCAAATGTTGGTGCCAGAAATAATTGAAATCCAATAAGATCTTGGGTTCTCTTAGTTTTCTCTTTAGATGCCTTTCTCAGAATGAGAGCCAGGCTTGTCATTTCCCTGCTGGAATTGGTTGGTGATGTGTTCTTTACATCAAATCAGGAAGACAAAACTCTTATGTCTTCTGAAGTCTTCGATGACTTCTCTATGATATCTTGCACAAAAGTATCAAAATTTGAAGTCCTTGTCATTAGACTTCCTGCAACTTGCAACTATTGTCGGAGTATCCTTATATTGGTAGATATTGTTACCTTTATCTCTTCAACCTGTTTGTGGAGAATTTCTATTCTCTTCTTTTCATAGTGATCAATACCAACTGTCTCTGGATCGGTGACATCTTCTCCTATAGCTTGCACCAAAATCTCCAATTGATCAATGATAGGTTCAACTTCATCAATGTCGGCATCCAGTACAAAGTTGTACAGGATGTTCTTTACACTTGTTAGGACCATGTCCTATTTCCTCTTTGTCAGCTCCTTTAATTGCCTAGTTGACATTTTGCTTATGTCAGCCATAGTCTCGCTAACCTTGCTCCTTTTGGCTTCTGTGTCTATTGCAAAGGTTAACTTCCTCTTGGATGAGGATGAGCTTGGAACATCTACTTGTTCCTTTTGCCTTGGCTCCTGTATTGGTTGCTCTTGATTTCCTTCATTTCCCAGTGGTACTATCTCTTTTGGTTGTGCCACTTCTTCTGGTAGGACCTCTTCTACTGGTCTTTCTACCTCTTGTTGTACTTCCCCTTCTGGTAGTACCTCTACTTCTGGTTGTGCATCTACCTCCTATTGCACTTGCTCTTCTAGTGGAGCTTCCTCTGTGTGCTGCTCTTTAGCTATATGTAGCTCACCCACAACAATTTCTTCTTCACCAGTTGTATTGTCAATAGTCATTTTGACCGATGACTCTCCCAATACTTGTTCCTCTGGTAGAACTTGTTCTTCCAGATTTACTTGTTCACCGGTTGTTTGTTCTTCACAAGTATTGAATTGAACCGGTGGTTCCAGTACTGTTTCAGGTTGATCCTGTGGACCCATTGCCTTGAGAGCACTGAAATCATATTGATGCCAAAAATCTAGTGTCTCTTTATAGACTTCCTTCTCATAACCATTTACTATCTTGGCAACTCTATTCTTTGTATCCAAATTCATGGATACTTCCTCCATTAGAAGTTTAATTGTTTCTTCACTGAGACTAGGTTGCACTTGTGACAGTGTCTCCTTGACAATTCTACTGTTTGTGCCTAGACCGGTTCTCCATTTGTCCATAAGTCTAGTGTTTAGTTCAGGAGGAAATTTTGACCTATAGTCTCTTGGACTTCTATTGAAATCCAAGAAGGTTTCAGAATAGCGCCACTATCGCTGCTTGTTTATCTTCCTCTCCTAGCACACTAAACCATTTAGCCGCATTGGCTACTTCTTCAAAATCCATTACTTCATCTACAATATCATTTATAGTCATAGTACGAGCCTTACCTTTTTCTGGAGAAACAAGAATGGTTGGTGGAGCTGGATCACCACCTTTGTTGTCAGTGATATCGACAATGACTGGTTTAGTTGATAGTTTGGCTTTGACTTGAGCTTCGGCTCCCAGAATTCCCTTTCCTTTACTGGTATCTTTGACCGGTGGCTCAGTGGTCCTTTGGCATGCTTCTTCTGCCTGTTGTTGGGTTTGAAGAATCTTTGTCCATGTTGCAACACCTTCTTCATGTACCTTGTCCACTTCTCCAACAAGCATCTGACTGACCCTCTTTCTTAACAGAAAGTTTTGCTTGTGCAATTCTACTTGATGAGTGGCCTCGTCCAGAGTGAGATGATTCTAAACCTCAAGCAGAGCCCTAATCCTTAGCTCCTTTTCTCTTTCCATTGAAGCTTTCCATCTTGCTTCAAGAATTTGTTGGAGATCGTCAGGGACGACCTTATGAAGTTCGGTAGGAGTAAGATTGAACTTGTGAATGCAATAGACTACTGCTTCTTCTATTTTCCTCCTGTCTTCTTCATTCGCCAGATCATACCTCCTTCCTACTGATGACATACCACTTGTTTCTTTCAGACTTTTTATAAACTCATCAATTGTGGGTTTTCTTTCTCTCGGTGCATCTTCCTTCACCGGTTTAGCAGATTTCTTCTTGCAGACCAGAGGAGTTGGGTCTTCAGTTTCTGTTCCTTCTGTTTCTTCCCCTTGAGCACTGGTCGCTTGTTGTGCTCTCTTCTTTTGAGCTTTGGGTTGTTCTGTTGCCGGTTTCTTCTTAGGTGTAGGGGTCCTCTTCACACATACATTCTTAATTGGTGCCTTTTTCTTCAGATTCTCCTAAATCTCTTCAAAGGTCCCAAACCGGTAAGCCGACAAGTCCAGATCACTTTCTTGCAGGGCATCTGCATATGCCTTTGCTGTTTTTGCAGAGATTTCATACCCTAGTTCTAGAGCATACCCGGTTCGTGGTTCCACTACTTGAATGATGCAGTGATTGGTGGAGACTAGAAAACACACATCGTCTTTGTAGGAGTCAACAATAGTTGACGGAACCCTTTCCCTGGCGTGCATTCTTAGCTGGAATGCCTCAAAGTAGTCAGTCATGACTTTACCGAACTGGTTTCCCAGTTGGTTGGCCATATCACTAATCTGGATCATGATTGGTCGATTGGTTCCCCAAGTCACCTTGCCTATTCCCGGAAAGAATTAAAATAGTAAAAGAAAAGGCATACCAATAGGGTTCCATATTTTAGGGACTTCTTGACGATACCAAGCTTCTTCAGATTCTCAAAAATCTATCCTCCAAGCATTGTGCATAGATCATACTGTGCATTGTCGTGCATGATTCGGTGAGTGGCGTGAATAGCTCCTACTGGTACGCTATTCAGGTTGCTTGATTGATAGGTTTTGTAACCTATCACTATAGAGGCGAACCGTACTCCTTCATCTTCAATGTTGTTGAAGGTCATTATCCGACTGTCAGCTTTCAATTTTGTCAATTTAGCGACCACGACATTGGAGATGGTTCTTAGGGTGAGAGGTTCCCCTTTGTCGTTGTACCCGATCACTCTATGCAGGTCCTCCTTGGTGATTTGAGTGCATGCTCCTTTAGCAAGCCAGAAGCCAGGTTCATGCACACGACTGAGAACCAGTCGTATCCAGTCTGGTCGGAAAACTGTTGGGTAACAGACTCCATTTATCAACCCTAAGGACACCAGCTTCACGTATTTGTCTTGAAGCTTTCCGTCTGTGCACAGCGAGAGGTACTTGCTTTGGATGAAAGTTTCACCCATTTCTTCTTGTTTCGCATGAATGAAAGTGGTGACATCTTCAGTCATTAGAACTCCATTAGGCATAGATGATAGTGCACTAGACATGTCATTTTCCCTGTTCTGAACTGCCATGATGTCGTAGACAGGTCGGTCGAATTGATTACCTTGAATCAACTTGGCGACACATGATGATGATGCCATTGTTATCAACCGGTTCACACAGAAAGTTGCTTGACCGGTCTTACAAAACTATCTTATCAATGATCAAAGGACGAGAATATTACTCAAGCATAAGAAATTGTAAATAAAAAATTGCAAAGTAAAAGAAAATGAGTAATCCTCCTTTCTTTATATAGATTTAGGGCATAATGATAATTACCAAACAGTAACTATTTGTTAATGGCTATAGCATTAATTACCTTACCTAACCTTTCTTTCCTTTTTCGCCAACCGGTATTCAGGCTTTTTCCTATTGAACAAACCTCGGTTAATCAATGCTTACCTGTTCGGTTTTTCTTACTGACTTAGTGAGTCTGTTGCTCACCAGTCCTTCCGGGAACAGTAGACGGGCTATCGGTTCCCTCTAAGCCTTTCAGGCTCAGTTTGCTGAAGAGATATCACCATCAGCAGACGATGATCTTCCCTTTGTCTTCTCCTCAGTGGAGCTCTTTGATTCCTTTTTGAACCAAATCTTCTTGACTTGTTTCTCAGTCTCTTTTCCCTTGTTGTCCTTTTGATTGGGAGACAAGGTCTTCTTCACTGGTTTGATCGATCCTCTCCTTTTGTTCATTGACCGGTTCCTACAATCTTTGGCCATGTGTCCAATTTTGTTGCAGGTGTAACAGACTATCCCAGTTGCCTTCCATGGATTTACCCTTCTTTTGTTATGTGAATTACACCAAGAGTCATTATGGCTATGCATGCCGCAGTTAGCGCAATTGGTTGTGCTCCAGTTCTTATTCCTCTTTGGGAATATCGGTCTCGGTGGGGATCTGAATGCCATTGTTTTGGATCTGCATTCATCAGCTTTGTGTCCAAACTTGTTGCATGCATAGCAATAGCCTTTGAAGCTTCCCCTGCTTCTACTGGACACACTTGTGGGGCGAGACCGGCATTCAGTGGTCTTGTGGCCATACTTGTAACAATTTTTGTAGTAACTGTTAGTTGGCTTTATCAGTGCATTTTTGCAGTTACTTGTTTTATGGCCCAGTTTTCCACAGTGATTGCAAGAAGTGTTGAAGGTCTTTTTACCCTTTTGTTCTACCGGTTTCTTCTTTTCCTTCTTGCTTTTCTTGGCTTCAGATGACTCACCGATTTCCTTGGTGTTTTGACCGGTGAACCCAAGTCCTGTGGGATCTTTGTGCTTTCTTTGAGCTTTTAGTTGCTCATCAAGCTTTACTGAGCTTTCATTGTATCTTCTAAGGGTTTTATTCTTTCTTCGAGTTCTTTCATTTGTTCCTTCAGTTGATACAGCTCAATTGCCAACCTCTTGCATGCATCATATTTTTCATGCCAATTCTTTTGCATGTTGGCATTTTCTTGAGTGACTATTTGCATGTCTTCTTGAAGTTGCAGAACGACAAGATTACTTTCCCTTACAGCTTCTTCTGCCATATTTCTTGCTCTTTCAGAGGTTGTTAGTGATTTCACTGCAGTGTTTCTTTCATCTTCAGCTTTCCTCTTTTTCTCAATTAGTTCAGTCATTCTTAGGGCATTATCTTCCTGCTCCCTTTTTAGGTTGGAGATCTAATCGGTTAGGATCTGGTTCTTCTCCATAAGCTCAGAGACTGCCTCCTCAGCTTCATCTGATCCACTTTGCCCTGAGAGTTCCTCAATCGTTTCATTGCTCTCACTTAACTACAGAGCTGACTCCTTTCTTTTAGCAAGGGATCTTCTCAGCCTATTCTCAAGAGAGGCAATGATGGCATTGGCTTCCTCAAGCTGCTTCTGACACCTGTAACCCTCCATGATCTTTTACTCAAGCGGTTAAGCTTTATATCTTTGAGAACCTAATGCTCTGATACCAATTGTTATTCCTAACCGGTTACTGAGAGGGGGGGGGGGGGGGTGAATCAATAAATACTATTTCTATCTCAATTAAACCTTGTATAAAGATTCTTGCAGAATAAAGAGAATGTAATTAACCATTCATAAACAGAAACAGAAATACTCAGATTGACACAGCATATGTACGTGGAAACCCTCGATTAGAAGGAAAAAACCACAGTGAGACAGAGCTCACAACTTCACTACTGCAGTAACAAAGGTGCCCTGTTAAGAGCTTACAAAGCACTTGTAAGAGTGCTACCCGGTAAAGGGATTTGGTAGAAGATTGGTTAAGATCTTGACTCTGTTAGGAGTTGCCTTGTAGAAGGACTTTCAACACCAATTAAGATGCTACCGGGTTAAAGGATTTGTACAAGGAACCTATTAGGGTTCACCCTGATAGAGGGATTTGGATATGCTTTAACAATATAAAAGCAATGATCTTAATCGACACTCTCTGTCTGCTTAGATCATACCTGTTCTCCTTTCTGCTCTGCTTGGTTGTTGAACCTCTCTACCTTTCACCTCTTGTGACCGTAGCTTCTCTCAGATGATATCTCTCTCCTGCTCTGTATTTTCAACAACACTTCTTTTGTGTCCTATGACCTTGAAACATCCACGTAGAAATAAAACTAACTCTTGTCAAAAAGCTAACTCCAGTTCTAAACGGTGGATGCTCCGTATTATCTCGTTTAAACTCAGACAGCTCCGTATAATCCGGTGCGGATTATTATGCAGTTGACCGGTATCAATCTTGTACCTGGTTGTGTACTATAAGACTGGTTCTATGTATACTCTTTGATCTACCGGTACCTCTCCTCTATTTGGTCTACCGGTGCATATACTCTGTTTAGTCTACCGGTGCCTATTAAGGAGTATGAGTGGTCTACCAGTGTACCGGTGGGAATGATGTTTGCATCTGACTTAACCAATGACAGCTTAAATATGCCAACATAAGGTTTATAAGACTGACAGGTATTTGCAAAGTTTTGTTTAATTGCTGATAAGTTTGTGATTTCCAAATGGTTCAAGAGGTTGAATTAGGTTGAAATGATTCCAATGTTCCCTTTCTAATACATGGCCAGGAGTATATTACATTTATTAACCTCTGTTCCTCAAGGCACTGTCCAGACCAGAGTTACAGGACTCGGCAAGTGCTTCCCTGACTCGGCGAGTCCGAGGCCGAGTCCACCCAGGTGAGTTTTTCGGACTCTGGACTTGGGACTCGCCGAGTCAAGGAAGGACTCGCCGAGTCAGGGAAGGACTCACCTGGACTTGCCGAGTCCATGGACTCGCCTGACTCGGCAAGTCCCAAGGCCAGGACTCGGCCAGCTGGCAGCGTTAAAAGGCGCTTTAAAAAAACATTTTTTAATTATTTTAAGTCATTTTTAATGTTTGACTTGGCATTTATATTATGTCTTTGACCTAAAAAGGTCATTCTATCACTTGCATAAGGAAAGAAGAGAGAAAAAAGGCTTGAGAGAAGAGGATTGGGGTTTTAGGAAGAAAACTGGTTGGCTCTGATTCAGAGTCTAGAGTCTTCCATGCGTCATTTTAGGCGTACTTGTAGGAGGACATAGGCTACTATGAGGCTATGAGCCTTTATTTTGAATCTTTGATATATGTTTTGAACTTCTGATTCCATGGATTTCATATTCCATGAATATTGTAGACATTTTGATTTGACAGTGACACTATATTTCAGATTTCTATATGTTATTTGGTTTAACTTTAACTAATTTTCTTCAGAAATCTATATTTTTACTTATGTGATCTATGCAAAGTTGTGTATGTGTGCAAAGGAGTTTCTATTTATCTCAATTATTGTGTATTAGATGTTAATTGACTAAATGTTGCAGGAAAAAAACTTAAAATCCTTAAAAATCTTTGCATTTCATGGGTTTTTTGATTTGTCGAGTCCTTGCCGAGTCCGAGTCCGAGTCCATTTTGAGCTTGCCGAGTCTGAGGCGAGTCCGAGGCTTGGAACACTGGTCCAGACAGTCTAGTTTGGTGACTGCAGATTTGAGTATTTCTGTTTGCCAGCAGATATTTCAGGGGTTCCAAATGATAAGTAGTAAGGGAGTTTGTAAACAATATAAACCTTCCTCTCTAATGTATTTCACAAAAAGAAATTTGTTTAAATGCCACTGTGATTTCTGATCAGACAGAGAAATAGTAGATAGACAGTCCTTTGGTGTTTGAGATGTTTTTAAAAGTTATAACTTCTCATTGGAAGGCTAAGCATACCAATTGGGGTCATGAGTAAGGTGTTGTTGTAGATCAGTAAGGTCTTTTCAATGACATGATTGATAAGACAATAGAATGGTGATTAAAGAGTCTTTTGAACTTGGATGTGAATCAGTGCCTTATTCCAATATTTGTCAATTCTTTGAGCAGAGTTAGATGTCTCAAAATGTTCATAGCATATTAACTCATGTTGCCACATTAATCAAGGGAGATATCAAGGTTGTGATCAGTCATTAAAAGATGGAGGTCTAATGATCCTAGGCCTGATTTTAAATCAGTTTGGATAGTATGGAGTATTACTGATTACTAAGGTTCTGAGATGCAAAGGTGTTGTGTTGAAGGACATGTGTAAAGTTTGAGGTCAGTAGAGTGAAGTTATAGTGTTATAAGAAGTAGTTTCCTCTTAAGAACTCTTTAGGCGAGTGTTGTTACAAAACAAAGTTGAATGTTGACATTGTCTCAAGTTATTGAAGTGTGAATCCTAAGTCCTCTACATATTCAATGCATAAGAGAGGTGCATCTTTCCAAGGGGAGAATTCCTGTCTATCATTTGTCTCCTAGATTGATGTAGTTGTTGCTCTTAGGTGGACCAGTGAAGGTTGTGATTGCTTGATTGTAGGAAAATTGTTGCAGAGATAAGATTTCCCTGATAGGGGTAGTAGAGTTGCTGATAATGTTGTGTCTGGAAGAAAAGAAAAATACAAAATATAAGAAGAGAGAGTGATGATACAAAGCAAATATGTCCTTGAAAGAGGGAGTGACATAATCAGAAGCTATTATAGTTTTTGTGCCCTTTGTCCTTGATGTCAAATATGGAGAGAAGTGTAGATAACAGAATGGGAGAAGTGCAAATAATGGGTCATCAAGCTGCTTTTTCGTTGGTGTTTCCATCAATGAAAAAGGGGGAGATTGTTAGCATTTTGAGTTCAATTTTTTCATTGATGTCAATATGTTGAGTGCATTAATGTCAACTTGATTTGAAGATGTATGAGAGTTGAGTTTAGTATGGAGAGTTGTGTTATGAATGTTGAGGTATGTGGGAAAAAGTATCTGAGGTCCGATATACAGGAAAGAGTATTTGAAGTCTGATAGGCAGGGAAGAGTATTTGAAGTGCTCACATGATGGTTGATGGTGATAACAAGTCAGTATGAGCGTATTTAGAAGATGGAAGTATGTGAAACTGGAATATGTAGGAAATAGCAGTTGAAGTTCTTATGGGAGAATGCTTTGCATTCCTTCGCATAAAATTTTGGCGTTTTGCGGTTTTGGTGTTGTAATGTATGGTTTGTGTATGTTGCACTATCATATTTTCAGGTCCATAGAAGTTCAGAGGAAGAAGTTGTGTTTTGTTGTTTGCAGACTGTAAGGATGAGTGTCAGAAATTGTCAAGATGGGTTCAGAGAATGCTCCACATTGGCATTTCAGGTTGTGCAGTTTGGTGGACATGGTTCTAATGTCTATGCAGTGTTCTAGTTTAGATATCTTATGATGGTTTTCTCCGCAAGTGAAGATATGTTGTTCTGAGTGCAATATTGTCGTCTGTGTTGGTCCTTGGCTGACTTAGTTGATTGTGATGAATTGATTTATGACTTATTGGTCCGGATATGCTTTGGAGGAAGAATTAAGAGATTGAAATAGGTCCTTCCATAGCACATTGTGCTTCACATGGCATCATGTGCATTGGAGAGTGTTTTTGGGCTGACTTCGTAACATGCTATAATGCTTTTCTAGGTCCAACCTCGGAGGTGGTTGTGATGCTTGTGCTTAGATGAAATCATTTATTGGAAGCATGTTATGATGTATTTGGGTCCCCTTTATCTCATGGGGTGGACCGTATTAGTTTAAATGCTTGAGGTGATCGAATTTGTGTAAGTGATGCCTATCCCTACTGTGGCTGACCAAGTTGTAATTTTGATTGATCAAATTGATATATATATGTGTGTGTGTGCATGTGCAATTGGATGAGCATGAGTGTGGATCAGAGTGGATGCGTGTGGATCAATTTGGGATTGAATGTGAAGTCAATGTAATGCAAATGTGATAGAGCAGAGGTATAAGAAGTGCAAGTTTGACAAAGTTGTTGCAATGTTTGATCAAGAGATCCAATATCTTTTCATTTCATCTTTTCCCTGTGCTTGCTGGAGGATTATTTTCTCTTTTGGTAGCTTGTATAGATCTATATCTTGCCCCAAGGCAGTGTGTCTTAGCTTGCAATTCCTTTTAGGGAGCAATGTGTTTCCTTGGCAGTGTGCCTAAAACAATCATTGTAATTTTGTTATTCATATTGTGAGTAAGATTATCACCTTGGTTTTTCCCTCATTAGGTTTCTACATAAATCTAGTGTTCTTGTGTGTGTTATCATTGCAATATCTTTTATTGATGGTTAGTTGGATTAAAGCTAATCATGAAGAAGTTGTGACAAAATAGTTAAGTTTTTGTGCATGCTGATTCACCCAATCCCCCCAACCCCCCTCTCAGTATCTAGAAGTGTTCAATAATCCCATCTCTAGAAGAATCACATCCAACAACAAAGGGTGATGAAAATTTAGTAATGGCAAGTACAGGGCATGAGTTCATTACCTCCTTTAGCTTGTCAATTTTTTATTCAGCATATTTAGACCATGTAAAAGCTCCCTTCTTTGTTTGATTAGTCATGGGTGTAATCATTTGGGAGAATCCTTTCAGAAATCTCCGATAATAATAACATAATCGAAGAAACCTTTTCAATGAGTAAGATTAGTAGGTGGAGGGCAGTCAAGGATCTCCTTAATTGATCTACTTGAACACCCTTGGAACTTATGACATGACCTTAGTATAGAATCTTAGATTGTCCAAACCCACATTTGGACAACTTAGAAGAGAATTATTGTTCTTCTAAAATGACCAGGACTATGTCTACATGTTCCAAATGTTCCGTTCAAGACTTGTAGATAAATATGTCATAAAAAAAACCAAAGCAAATTTCTAAGCTACTTATTGAATACTTCGTTCATGCATGATTGAAATGTAGTTAGGCATTTGTGAGTCCAAAAGGTTTACTAAGAACCGAAGATGTCCATAATGACACCACAAGGATGTCTTCTCAACATCTTTGCCCATCATGCAGATTTGATAGTATCACGATCTCAGATTAATCTTGGAGAAGTACACAACTTCATGTAGTTCATCTATGATCTCATTTATCCTTAGAACAGGGAATCTATTCTTGACGGCCTTCTTGTTCAAGGCTCTGAAATCAATACACATCCTCATAGTACCATTCTTCTTCATAAGAACCACTAAAGATGTGAATAGATTGGAGCTAGGTCTCATGAATCCCATGTTAAGAAGTTCTTTGATAGTCTCTCTATCTACTCTTTATACCCTCTTGGATGATGATATGGTGTCATGATAACAAGTTTAACCCCTTCTCTTAATTCTATAGTATGCTGAAATCCTCTATTAGATGGTATTGTCAAAGGCATATCACTAAAAACTACACAATTGCCTATCCCGAATTTTCCCAATATCAACATGATGAGTGCCTTTCTTGCCTCATGGGGACTATGAGGGAAGAATCCAACAACTTTCTGCCCATGCCATGTGACCTCTATGAAAGATACTCTCCATTCTCTTCATTGTCACCACCTATGGGGCTCCATTTGAGATCCCCTTAAGGACAACATTCTTTCCATTTGCTATGTACCTAAGTTCCATATTCTAGTAGTTCTGCGAACACTCCCTTATCATTGTAATCTCAAAACCATATCAGTATCTCCCAAGCCAATCAAATAAAAGTTATCACATTCCTTATGGTTTCCTAAAGTGTTATTGAGTTGCTTGATTACTTGGTTGTATAGAATGGTGGATCAAACGGCTATAGTGAAATTGAAGCCTCCAATTTTTCTGCCTTCAATCCTCTCTTCATCACCAACAATTCGTCAATAAAGTTGTAATGTCCCCTTTTTTGGGACATTAGAGAATTAATAGGCCAACCCAATAAAATATTAAAATTGACTTATGGGGACTTAATGCAGAATTATTAAAAGTCAATTTAATATTATAAAGAGGGTTAATAAGAGACAAAATGGCAAGAAGACAAGGAGACAAGAAAGGGAAGTTGAAGAGTCACAACTAGATGCATTAAAAGGAGGAATGGAGACCCATTTGGCATGCTTGACTATTGATTTGGGATTTCAGTTTTCTCTTGGAGAAACTTGGGAAGCTTTCAGCTTTCTTGTTCAGAACTTGGTGGATTGGACTCAAACTTGGCTCATCATTTTGGTGAATTCATGATGGAGTTCACATATGGAGTTACAGGTTCATTTCTAGTTTTTCCAATCTGATTGTACTGCTGTTTTTAAGATTGGATTATACTATGTTATTGTATTGCTAGTTATTATCATAGATGAAAATCTTTGCAATATATCGCCAAAGATTAAGGCAAACAATATTATCACCAAATTTCTCGGCATCGGTTTTTTCAAAATTGCTCAACGGTATTTTGACCAAAAACTCACTAAAAATCGCAATATGTTCTGCAAAAAATTGTTTCCATGAAGTGAAATTTTTAAAGTTAAAATTTAGGGTTGTCGATTTTCATTTTGTCGTTTCCATAAAGTGATATTTTGTTTACTTAAAGGTAAATGTTGTCTGTTTGCCCGTGTCGTGTCGTGTGGAAGGAAAACTTAAAGCCCATGTGTGGAAGGAAGCTTGTGTGGAAGCAAAGCCCATGCATGGATCGCCGTCTCCAGTCCGTCGAAGGTAGGTCATTGACTCATTAGAATTTAGATGTTTTCTTTAACTTTTTTTTTTCAGAATATTTTAACTTACGTTTGACATTTTATCATTTTAACATTTTAACTTAGGATTTTTAAAATATTTTTTGTAGAACATTTTAATTATTTTTATTTAAATATAAAATTTAAAATACATTATAATATTGTACAATGTAAGTAATATGTATGTTTGTGTGTGTAAAATTTAAAATACATTGTATATATTATATAAATGTAAATATAACATTTAAATTTTATATTTATATTTGTATGTAAATATAAATTATTGACAAGCATGTAACCTATTTTTAATTATATATATTTACAATTTAATATATGTAAAAAATAAAATTTAATAATATATATATATATATATATATATATATATATATCAAAGTAACGAGAATCAGAATTGGCAAGGCCGAATCGAATCGTGAATTGGCCATGAATTGGCCACGAATCGGAAAATTTAAAAAACCCTTAAAATTTAGAGATTTTAACAATTTAAAACTTATTTCATGCACAAAGTAACTATCCAATCTATTCTTCCGCACTCTAGGCTGCAATAGGCTGGACTCAATCTTAGTATAAGAACGACTAGCACTAGCATCGGCACTAGCACGAGAACTAGCACTAGGACGTAAAGGAGGCCTGGAAGAATCCTCTCCAACACAACCTACGGATGCGGATGCAGATGCAGATGTGGCTGCGGAAGCATGGGAGCCAATAGCCCTTAACCCTTCAAGTTGCCTTTTCTTATTTAATTTTTCTTGTTCATATTTTTCTAATGCCACTAAGCAAGTGCATTTTGCCTTAGTAGTTTGTTGAGTGCAAATTGTAATATCATGTCTAGGTATGGCAACAATGTGGTATTTGAATCTATAAATGCCACTAGAATTTATATCTTTAAAAAACATACATTTCGTTTGAAATTTTGTTCTTCCAGGAAAGTCTTCGGTATATTTCCAACATTCATCTTTTTTACCCATTGTGGAAAATGAAAGTTAAGGCTGCTGCAATAAGAAAATTCAAGTAAAACCTCAAAATTTCAAACTAATAAACAAAACAGCAAAGCCTACTTTGCAATTTAGTAAAACTAAAAAACATTCAAGATTTGCAAATGAAAACTAAAAAGATTAAACAAAAAATGAATAATACACTAACATACAAAAAAAAATCAACACTTACCTCTTGCAAATGAGTTGAGGAGTGTTGCTATGGACTCATTAATGCTCCCAATGCAATCTTATGACCTCCCCAAATGGATTTTTGATCTCTTTGGTGCTCTTCCTTCTTGCTGGTTGCAAACCTGTGGTTTTTCTTTTCTCTTCTTCTCTCACTTTTCCTCTCTTCTACTCATGCTAAACAATTAGAAGGCCCTTTAGGGTTAAAACAAAGAGGAAAGGCAAAAAGAAACATTAAAAAAAGATGTGTTTTTTTAAAAATTTGACTTGACTTTTTATCAAGCCGCGCAGGCTGATTTTTTGCGATTCATGCAAGCGATTTTTTGGATGATTCGCTGAATCGGCGATTCATGCTGATGAAATCGCCGATCCGGTTCAACAATTCAAAAAAAATTAGGAAGCCCAAATCGAATCGCCAAACTGTCAATTCACGCGATTTCTGGGTGATTCTTGTTATATATATATGTAATTTGTAAAATACTAAAAATTAAAATAGATTTAACTATTTGTATTTATATTATTTATTTAGATCTATGTAAGTATTAAAAATTAAAATTATATAATATTATATTTTTGTTTGTAATTTTTAATTTGTATTCTTTAAAATTAAATCTGAAATATATTTATCACATTTTAAATCAGACAACTATTTCTAATTGCTATGTATTTAACTCAAAACTTTGATTAATATATGGTGGATATCTTAATCAAAATATGTTCTACAAATTTGGTGTATATGTGTGATTTTAAGAAATTATATATTTTCAAATGTTTGATAAAAGTTAAGAGAGGTGGAGAATAACTAGAGACACAAGGTAAAAAGGTAGGAATAGGAAGGGACGTCTCAACACTAACAGGAGGTTGAGTTAAACCTAGATCTTGAGCACAATGCTTGAGAGGTTTAACATTACTATTAATAAGATGGGAAATAGTTCTTAAGAAGTTAATGCCATGTTCATCATTATGAATCAACTTCCTCAAACCTTCAACTAAGGAAATGGTTTCTGAATTAGGACTTTCTTCCCTTAACCATTGCTCAAATTTTTCAAAGTCATGAGAAAGCTTTTGCACTTGGGTAGGAGGAACTTTTAAAGACTCTTCTTCATGATGACAAGAGTGGGAAGAAAGATTCTCAATCATAGTAGGAATTTCATTAGTAGGCATGTGTTTCTCATCATGATTCCTAGGAAATAAAGAGGACTTAGAATCAAAGGAACCCATAAGTTTACGGCTTCTCCTAATGGGAATGTTATAGGTAGGACTCACTATTATAACACTCATGCACAAGAGAAAACAGAAAAGATAGATCTAACAATTACAAATATGAAATTTGAAAGAGATATGCAAAGATTCACTAAACTTAGGAAACATTAATTGAATTGCTCATAAAACATAATGAAGAACACATCTAATTATAAAATGAAAAGTGAGGATTCAATACACATAAAGGGGATCTAACACCAAAATCAAAATGGAAATGTCATGCGCCGGGTTCCCAAAATGTAGAATAAGAAAAGGGGGAGAGGGGGACTTGGTATGCAAGGGATTGGTCCACCTTTTTTTATTGCAGGTTCAAAAGGAAGATGACCCAATAAGCTCAAGTAGGACTTAACCGCTAAGTGAGTGCAATGATCCTTCACTGTGTGTGATTAAGAATAAAATGGATTTAGGAAAATGATCTAATGATGCTAGATAAAGACTACAATAAGCTAAATTAAGCAATTTCAAGGAAATATAAATTGACAAAAATAGACAGAAAACTGCAGTGACCTGAAAAGAAACTCAGAAACTGTACTGACCTGTTAACAAAATTGAAAGGTGTTTTGATGGTTACAAGAAGACTGGGGTGTCCTGTTCCGAGGAGTTTTGCTCAAAACTTTGATTGACATTCCCGTAGATCCTGATCTTTCTAGATTTTGTCCTGACAGTTGTGCCACCTGTACCTGCACAGAAAAATAGGGAAAAGGTTGTGGAAAGGGATTTTCCTTGGTCAAACCCTTGCTTAGGCTCAACATTGAAAATGAAATAAGTTAGCATAAAGGAAAGTAAATATGAAGGTAAATATTAGATCTACCTTGCCAATACCTTCATGAAAGGATATTGAGATCGCATATATTCATGAAAATGTTTGAATGTTTCTTTGTTGACCTTGGAATGTAGAAAGGAATCAAGGATGCCTTCACAAATGCACAGATCTACGAATGCCACTCCTAGATCTTCAATGTTGTTATGCTTGATTGAATGCTTTCTATGGAGGAAGAATGTAAGAGGATGGACAAAGGATTGTCTTTCTTGCTTAAGAACTCCTCTACTTGGCCATCATGGGAGAGAAACTTGCTACAATTGATAAGATTGCCTTCAAAATGCCTTGGATGCTTGCCTTCAAATCTTGGGGAATGCTTGATAATCTTGATCATGGTTACCGAAATGAGGAGAGATAGGGTGTTTATAAACCTCATCACACATTTCGGGATTCAAAATTAAACTAGGACGACCACGGGATCTAATTTCCCACCAATACACCACAATGGGGCTCCAGTTCAAATTTGGGCCCAATCCTCAGGGAACAAAAAGCCTTGGGCGTTTTGTTCCTAGGAGAAAGCATCAAAATTTAAATGGGAAGCCAACAAGATGGACAGATGCCAAATTAGGGGGAAATAGGTAGCTGGATCAAGCATAACAGACACAAAATCTTGAAATCGTCAAAATGCAACCTAATTGAGCATCCAATTATAGGTGCTAACTTTTTAGGACGGTACACATGCATAGATTGCAATTTGTATGGAATGAATTTACTTTAGATTCTTAATTTCTTTTCATTACTATGTTTTGTTACAACTCGATATATGATCCAGAGACTAAGTCTTTGCATTATCGATCAAGATCAACATATCAAAGCCGACATGAATAATTGCATTATGAATGTAAAGATAAATGTTTGATTCCATGAACATTTCTTTATTGATTTCTTTACAATGGACAAACCATGTAGTTTGATACTTGATTATGAATTATTCATTTGATTCAACATCAATCAAGCACTGCAAATCAATACTTGATTATGAATTACCCTTTTGATTCAACAATAAAAATGCAAATTGATGTATTAGTATGATTATGATGATTTGACTGTAAATCAAATACAATATGATGATGACACTGCAATTTGAGATTCAAATTAAGAATGATTGATTAAAAGAGAATCAACATGCTTGATTAGACCGATGAGGGTGATAATAGAAAGATAGCTTCCTCACATGGTCCTCCAATAAACTTTGGTTATCGAGGGATTAATTGATCACCCTGTGATCTGCAGAAGCTCCGCAGGTATGATTACGCTGATAGAGATGTTCTTCACAAGAGAGTATAGCATAAAGAAGCTCTCTTGATTCATGATGCCAAGTATAAGTTTTACCATTGATACTTTTATGTAACTCCTCTTGCAAGACAAGGTGCGACTATCAAAGATAGTTAGAATCTTTGTAACTCTTCAACCACAGGTGAGGGTAGGTGGCAGTAACACCACCACCCGTGGTCTCCTCCATTGCAAGCTTGAAGTGCCAACTTGGCTTGAAATCATTGTTCAATGATTACAATTTCACAATTTGATCGATGGTATAATGAGAATGCATAGATATATATATGTATATGTATAATTGAGCTCTCTCTCTATACACACACGTGCACGCGCGCGCACATATACATGTATATATACATATATGCATTGACCGTATTGCTTCACAAGTGCATGTGTATATATATGTATATATTTTATGCTCCTCATTTGTATATATATATATATATATTTATATAACTATGAAATTATCATTATAAGATTGGTTGAGTAATTGAGTTCTACTTATAAGACTAAAATTATATATCCAATTATTATACATACATACATACCTTTTTAAATTCTCTTCAAAAGTTTGATTAGATTTTCAATAATAGGATTAGAAAAGAGAAGGTAACCTTGACCGGACCAACTAGATGACTGGAACTTACAACTCTAGGATAACCAAACAAACCCAAGGGTTTAATTATCTCTTGGCTCTTGACAAAGATGACAACTTTGACCTTTACTTGTGTTTGTGTTGTTCTCCTTGCTCTCCCTCCCTTTTCCAAGGGTGATCCAACCTTCTGCATCCACTTCGACACAAAGGTAGTTAGACATAATCTTCTTACCATACCAGGTATCAATATAAAAAAACATTAGTTGCTAGAATTACATCATTAATTCCTTTAATCTATCAACATATGTTGAAATGTCCCTAGTCGTCTTCTAGAAACAATGAGAAACAATTATTAATAAAGATAATAATTATAGCATAATAGATTTCAATATTTATTCTAAAAAGTTAGGATGATTAATTGTTGTGTTTAGATAGTGCCAATCGTTAAGACATAAGATGATTAGCGTAAGGGCCAAGAAGACTCATAGAGTTCTAGGTAGAATCTGGAATCGTAATTCCCGTATTCTCCTTAACTAAACCCGTTGAGTGTTTGCCCTCCCTAATTCATCTCCTCTTACGATGGATATGAATGTGGTTTTTGGGTGGTTAGCATAAGGGTAAAGAGGACCTAAAGGGATCTTAGGTAGAACCTAGATCATATCCACGTATTCTCCATATCTGTGACCCTTTGGTGCTTTCCCTTCCTAACTCACCTTGGCTTAAGGAGCATGTGTTAACTATACTTATTCCATGTAATTATTATTCATATATATATATAGAATTATCTTTATGTATATATGTGTATATATATACATATATATGTGTGTATATATATATATATATATATATATATATATATATATATATATACCAAACTGACATGTTAATTCAGATGATTGTTTTTACATAAGATAATGTTTAATTCCAGTATGAGATTATTAAATTATGTGTATTGATTTATTCGAAAATGGAGGCTTTGGATAATATTTGTTCTAGTTTGGTAAGTAACACTTACCCTTCCTTTGTATTAGCTGTGCCTGAATGCTGAATGGGGGGAAATCGGTGTTTTGGGAGCTTGACGTCCACACCAGTAAATGGTCTAATGCTGCTGCCTGCAAGGTTGTTCAACGTAGGAAGAGGACTATCATCCGTTGACTCCTTGCTTCCCTCACACACTGGCTTTTGCGATGCATGTCCTTATTTTTCCTGTTCGTAACTTCTCTTCCTTCCGTCCCTTCATATCCTTCTTGCCCAAACACGATGACTCATAAATATGTCATCGGTTGGGTGTGACTGTTCCCTATGGTCGCGTGGGATGTTTTAACCAACCTCGGTATTAATAGAGTATTAATAATATCACTTTAATTACTATTTTATATTAACATTAATGATATCAATATTATTATTATTTTATATTATCATTCATAATATCAATATTATTGTTATTTTATATTAATAATATCAATATTATTATTTGGTATTAATATTAACAGTATTATTATTATATTATATTAATATTAATAATATTAATATTATTATTATTATTAATATCAATATTATTATTTGATATTCATAGAATAGAAATTATTTTTATTTTTATTTATTAATTGTTTATTACTTATTGAATGGTAAATAACTTTAATGAATCTATAAATCTATAAATTCAGGGTGTAACATTATTATGCTTTTTAAGTACAAAATGGAATTATGGCCAAAAATTCGGCTCATGACAAGTCCGCCCTTCCTAAATTTGCTTGTCCTCAAGCAACCTAAAATTCGGATGGGAAGTGAGCTCGTTACTCACCCATGTAGCATCTTCTTTAGGCAAATTTTTCCATCTTACTAAATATTCGGAGATGATTCTGTTCCTTAATTTCCTTTCCCGTTTGTCCAGAATAGCTTCAGGTTCCAAGATGAGTTTCCCTTTGTCGACCAGAGGGGGCAGTTCTCCACAAGGACTAATTTGTTGCACCAGTACTTTCTTGAGTCTGGAGACATGAAAAATATTGTGGATTCTACTATCTTCTGGTAGTTCTATCTCATAAGCAACTTCTCCAATCCTTCTTATAACTTTGTATGGCCCATAGAATCTTGGCTTAAATTTCTTTGTTCCGTTCTTCTTGATAGAAGTTTGTCTATAAGGTTGGAGTCGCAAAAAGACCATATCTCCTACCTCAAATGTACGCTCTATGCGTTTTCGATCTGCATAGATTTTCTGTTGATTTTGTGCATGGAACAAATTATCTTTAAGAGTTTTCATAAGTTCAAGGTTCTGCTGTATGAAATCTTTTACACCTGGTACCTTACTATCTGATGAAATTAGGCTCCCAAAAGTGGGTGCATCATACCCATATAATGCTTTAAAGGGGCTCATTCCAATAGACATATGGTGGGTAGTGTTGTAGCAATATTCTCCTAAATGCAACCACTTGATCCATGCATTCTATTGTCCCGTGACATAATTTCGAAGATAACCTTCTATCCATTTATTGACGATTTCTGTTTGTCCATCTGTTTGCGGATGATAACTGGTACTGGGTGTTAAATCTGTTCTGGCTAGATGGAATAGTTCCTACCATAACTGACTGAGGAACCTACTATCACGATCATTGGCTATATTTCTTGGTAATCCATGAAGTTTGAAAATTCCCTTAAAAATGAGTTCTGCTATTTGGGGTGCTTTATTGTCTGTTGCTATGGCGAAGAAGTGTGTGTATTTGGTAAGGCGATCCACTATTACATAAATGCAATTCTTACCTTGTACTTTGGGTAACCCAGTGATGAAGTCCATGGAAATGCTTTCCCATTTCTGGTTTGGAATGGGTAATGGCTGTAAGAGCCCTGCCGGCAAATGTTGTTCTGTCTTATTTCTTTGGCAAGTCATATATTATTGGACATGTTTCAGTACATCCCTTTTTAAACCTTTCCAGGAGTAACTTTCTCTTATTTGTTTGTAGGTCTTATAGTATCCTGGGTGACCTACGAGGGGGTTGTCATGATATTCCTTCATAACCCTTTCCTTGTAATTGGAATTTGGAGCAAGAAATATTCTTCCTTTGTACAAAATGAGTTCATCCACTACTTTATAATCATCACTTGGTAGGTTTCCTTCCAGTATCTCATTTGCCTGAGTATCCTTTGCATATTCTGCAATAATGTCACTTTTCCAATTCTTAACAATACTTGTTATGGTGCTTAAATGACTGCGTCGGGATAGGGCATCTACTACCACATTATTGGTTCCTTTGACATATTCAATATCAAAATCGTAAGCCTGAACTTTGCTTACCCATTTTTGTTGGCGGTCATTAAGATCCTTTTGGTTCATAAAAAACCTTAAACTATTATGATCAGTCTTCACATTGAATTTCCCACATACAAGATATTGTCTAAATTTGGCTAGAGCATGCATTATTGCCAACATTTCTTCATTGTAGATAGAGTAGTATTTTTCGGCTTCCTTCAACTTATGACTTTCAAATGCTATAGGGTGCTTATCCTGCATGAGGACTGCTCCAATCCCTTCGTCTGATGCGTCACACTATAGCTCAAAAGGTTTTGAGAAATCCGGAATGGCTAAAACTGAACATGTGCTCATTGCCTCTTTAAGTGTTTCAAAAGCTTGCTGTGGTACATCACTCCATTCAAAAGATCCCTTTTTTGTTAAATCAGTTAAGGGGGCGGCTATTTTAGAGAAACCTTTAACAAAATGCCGATAGTAGCTGCATAGCCCCACGAATCCTCTGAGTTGTGTTAGGGTTTTTGGTCTTGGCCAGTCTCTAATGGCTTTAATTTTTTCGTCATCGATGCTTATTCTCTCTGCATTAATTTTGTGGCCAAGATAAAGTATTTCTTCTAATCCAAACTCACATTTAGATGCTTTAGCGAACAAGGATTCCGTTTCCAAGATATTGAGGATATCCTCAATATGTTTAAGGTGTTCTTCCCATGTTTTGCTATAAATGAGAATATCATCAAAGAACACAAGTAGAAACCTTCTCAATTGCTTTCTAAAGAGATGGTTCATGCATGACTGGAATGTGGCAGGAGCATTAGTGAGGTCAAATGGCATGACTAAAAATTCAAAATGACCATAATGACATCTAAAAGCTGTTTTATGTACATCTTCTGCCCTCATTCGGATTTGATGGTAACCTGAACGCAAATCAATCTTTGAGAAGTACTTAGCTCCATGTAATTCATCAATTAGTTCATCGATCCTTGGTATTGGATAGTGATTCTTTATTGTTTTCTTATTTAAGGCTCTGTAATCTATGCACATTCTGAAGATTCCGTCTTTCTTTTTAACTAACACTACTGATGATGCGAAGGGACTGGTACTGGGTTGAATGTGCCCCATCTCTAGTAACTCTTTAATCATCTTCTCAATCTCTTCTTTAAATCTGCGGGGGTGTCTATATGGTGTGGTAATCAATGGTCTAGCCCCTGTTTCCAACTCAATAGTGTGTTCGAATCCTCTCTTTGGTGGTGATGCAGGGGTATCCAAGGTTTAGACAAGGGCATTCTGTGTCCTCGGTAAATTGCATGGAGTGTTTGTGTTTTGGCTGGTTTTTATTCGGTTGCAGCCTTGACCGACGGTCTCGGTCATTGAAGGAAGCTCGGTCACTGAAGGAAATCGGTAGTCTCTGGTGCTCAGTGAAAGTGTTGCTCGGTCATGCCTATGGTGCTCGGTCGATATTGGTGCTCGGCGATGCCTGGCGTGCTCGGTAATTTTACGGTTGCTCGGTAGTTTTGACTTACTGATTGGAGTTCTGTGTGATTTGTTGAACCGACTTGGTGAATTAATTGTTGGTAACCATTGTCTTGGGCCAACATGCAGAATTAAATGTTTGTATACATTTGTAAGCCGACTTGTATGGCATTTAATTATTGTTTTGGGGAGTTAAGGGTTTCATCCAGCTGACTTGTGGCTGATGATTAGTATTTAAGGAGGGCTTGGGTAGATGTTTAAGGACAGCAAAAAGAGGGGAGAGACAAGGAGACAGAACTTAGAGAAGAAGGTTCATGACTTGGAAAACTTAGTGAGTTAGATCTGAGGTTCTGAAAGCTGAAGTTGGCGAAGTTGTGGAAAAGTTCTTGATGTTGTTACAGATCAGATTGTAATCTGATAGTCATTTGTAGCAGAGCTAGGGGTTTGTATACTTGGGAACAAGGAGATTGCTTGGAGGCTTGCGAGCTCAAGTTTAGATCTGCCTTAGGGTTTCCATCAGCTTCTGATTATCTTCAGAGCTGAACTAGCTGAGATTGTATTGGATCTGGTTGTGGATCTTGCAGAATTGTTTCATTTTGTAATTGGCCCTAACCCGGAAGGCCTTACAGCCAGGCATATTAATGAAAATCAGTGTTAAACAATTACTTTGTGTTGCATTGTTGAGTAATCCGCTGTGAAATTCTTTTGGCTGCAAGGTTTGGACTATCCTTCATTGGATCCACCATCCTTGACTGCGTTAGGTGGGAGCCCTAGTGGAATCTCTTCGAATACCTTCTTATGTCTCCTCAGGATTGGTTGGATATCAATGTGAATTGCTTGATCTTGGGAAGAGGAATTGTCTAATACCATGCATTGTGCGATCCATTCGACTTGATTGTGTCTGAAGATTCTTTCCATTCTATTGCACGAGACTACATTGGGTGATCTGTTAGGTAATCCTTTTAGTGTGACTTCTTTCCCTTCGTGTTTGAAACATATTTCCAGATTTGGGTTGTCCATGATGAAATGTCCTAGAGAGTTTATCCATGGCATTCCTAGAATGACATCATATTGTAGGTTGACTACATAAAAGTCTCTCTTAATAGTGTGCTCACCTAGCTTGATCTCTAATTGTGGTACAAATTTAGTACATTGATCAATATTCCCATTAGCTAATGCCACATCAAATCCTTTGAAGTCTTTGGTTTCTAGTTTTCTTTTTGTCACAATACTTTTACTAATGAAGTCATGGGAGGCTCCACTATCCATTAATGCAATTACTCTTTGTCCTTTAATGGTACCTTTTATTCTGGATGGACGGTTTTCATTGATTTGAGAGATTGTAGCTAATGTACCACCATCTTCCCCATTCATTTTTAATCTCTTATTAGGCCCTTCATCATCCTCTATCCCTGTTTCCTCTATATTATATATATTGCTTTTCTTACATTCGTGGCCTGGTTTCCCTGGTTCTTTGCATTTAAAGCATAATTTCCTTCTTTTTAGTTCTTTTTGTTTTTCCGTCTCTTTACATTCATGTCCCTTCTCCCAAGGTGCCTTACAGAAATAACATGGCTTTTGTTCTCTCTTATATTTTTCCTCCCTTGTGGGAAAGTTCTTGGAGCAGTCCCTGGATGGTTGGCGGTCAAATTTCTTTGCTTTGGAGATTGCTTCGCTTAAGGAAAAGGGTTCCATGGCGCTGACTGTACTACGAATTGATTCTTTTAATCCTTCTATAAAGAGGTATGTGAGCCTCCCTTGTGAAATCTCTGGCACCATGACTACGAGTCTTTTGAATTCATTGGCAAAATTTTCTACTGTCCCTTGTTGTTTAAGTTGCGTAAGCTCTTTGAAGTACCATTGCGGGTGTCTTTGATCAAATCTTTTGATAAGTTTTTGAGCAAACTCGTCATAGGATGTTATAAATTGATGGTCTTGAGTGATCAACCCGTAGTGCCACAATTCGTGCGCTATTCCTATTAGATGTAGTACTGCGAATTTAATGGCATTTTCTTCTGTCATAGGGCTGATTTATAAGTATGTGTCTAGTTTTTGGATCCATGCTCTAGCAGTGATCTTTTTAGTTCCATCAAAATTAGGTAGGATTACTTTGTTGATCTTATCCTTTAGATCTTTATCACTTTGTTTCCTTTTTCTGCGAGTCTTCATTTTTGCATCATAATAGTCCCTAAAAGTTGTATGATCCCGTAACTCAGGAGCTAGTTTGGAATATGCTTCCAAAATTTCATCAACCCTGTCCCTAGGATCATCTGCTTCCCCTTTTCCTTCCTCGTGATCTTCCCTAGGCATGAAATAGGGTCTAGATGGTTTCGGATGGGACGTTTTGGGGGTGGTATTATGATTGTTTTCTGAATGGTTAGAATTTGCATCCCTCCCATTAGCCTTGGAGTTATTGTTCATGCTTTGGATGGTTTGGAGGAGAAGGCGGTTTTGCTCCAAGAGGGTTTGGTTGGTTTGGGCTGTTTGTTCCATGAACGCCCTTATATCGTTTCTTAATTGTTCTTCCATTGCTTTCTTGCCTTTTTTTCGTTTATATGTTAACATAAACTATTCCCCACAGGATGGCAAGATTATGCTCTAATACCACTAAAATGTCCCTAGTCATCTTCTAGAAACAATGAGAAACAATTATTAATAAAGATAATAATTATAGCATAATAGATTTCAATATTTATTCTAAAAAGTTAGGATGATTAATTGTTGTGTTTAGATAGTGCCAATCGTTAAGACATAAGATGATTAGCGTAAGGGCCAAGAAGACTCAAAGAGTTCTAGGTAGAATCTGGAATCGTAATTCCCGTATTCTCCTTAACTAAACGCGTTGAGTGCTTGCCCTCCCTAATTCATCTCCTCTTATGATGGATATGAATGTAGTTTTTGGGTGGTTAGCGTAAGGGTCAAGAGGACCTAAAGGGATCTTAGGTAGAACCTGGATTATATCCACGTATTCTCCATATTTGTGACCCTTTGGTGCTTTCCCTTCCTAACTCACCTTGGCTTAAGGAGCGTGTATTAACTATACTTATTCCACGTAATTATTATTCATATATATATATAGAATTATCTTTATGTATATATATATATATATATATATATATATATATAAACCGACATGTTAATTCAGATGACTGTTTTTACATAAGATAATGTTTAATTCCAGTATGAGATTATTAAATTATGTGTATTGATTTATTCGAAAATGGAGGCTTTGGATAATATTTGTTCTAGTTTGGTAAGTAACACTTACCCTTCCTCCTTATTAGCTGTTTCTGAATGCTGAATGGGGGGAAATTGGTGTTTTGGTTGCCTGACGTCCAGACCAGTAAACGGTCTAATGCTGCTGCCAGCAAGGTTGTTCAACGCAGGAAGAGGACTATCATCCGTTGACTCCCTGCTTCCCTCACACACTGGCTTCTGCGATGTCTATCCTTATTCTTCCTGTCCATAACTTCTCTTCCTTCCGTCTCTTCATATCCTTCTTGCCCAAACACAATGACTCATAAATATGTCATCGGTTGGGTGCAACTGTTCCCTATGGTCGTGTGGGATGTTTTAACCAACCCTGGTATTAATAGAGTATTAACAATATCACTTTAATTACTATTTTATATTAACATTAATGATATCAATATTATTATTATTTTATATTAACATTAAAATATTATTATTATTTTATATTAATAATATCAATATTATTATTTGGTATTAATATTAACAGTATTATTATTATATTATATTATATTAATATTAATAATATTAATATTAATATTATTATTATTAATATCAATATTATTATTTGATATTCATAGAATAGAAATTAATTTTATTTTTATTTATTAATTGTTTATTACTTATTGAATGGTAAATAACTTTAATGAATCTATAAATCTATAAATTCACGGTGTAACATTATTATGCTTTTTAAGTACAAAATGGAATTATGGCCAAAAATTCGGCTCATGACATATGTTTAAAATATATTTCAAATAACATCACATCTCAACTATGCAATTTAAATAGTTATATAAAAAAAGTTCATGAAGGAGGGATGTAACAAATGTATACAAGTGGGATATAAATGTTAGCACTAGGTGTTTTACACTTTCCAAATCCTAAGGATGTAATTACTTACTATTTTAATGTGTTGTTATGATGGCTTGTCATGACATGGATTTTAAGTTTTAACACATGTAGGGAATCTCAAATTTCCTTCATTGACACATTGTACCACTTGTCATTAGTCTTATAATAGTTGTAAAGGGTCATTGAAGGTGGGGGTTACGTAATGGACTAGAAAGAACATCTTCATCAGCTAAAATAGTTGTGTCAAAGGTGTGGAAAGTGTGATTAGTTCTTCTACATAGAATGCTTGGGAGTTACATCCCTTGGTCATTGGGGTCAAAGGATTCCATTGGGAGTTTAGTTTCATTTTAGGAGTTATTCTTGGAGGTGGGTGTTAGCAAATTTAAGTTGTCATTAGTGAAGTTAGATGCAAACACCATTCCCACCGGTATAGGTTCACCGGTAGTTCACTCACATTACTTTAAAGGCACCGGTAGACTATAACAGAGTGTATGCACCGGTAGACTAAACTAAGGAGATGCACCGGTAGACCGAACAAAGTACATTGTACCAGTCTTATATTACATATAGGGATGGACCGGGTATAAGATTGACACCGGTCAAAGTGCATAAAGATCCGCACTGGATTATGCGGAGCAGTTTGAGTTAAAATCGGAATATGCGGAGCATCCACCGTTTAGAACTGAAGTTAGCTTTTTAACAGGAGTTAGTTTTATTTCTACACGAATGTTTCAGGGTAAACTCAAGATCAGAATGCAAAGCTTTTTGTTTTGTTGCATGATTTAAGATCGAGTTTACAGCTTAGCGGTTCTATGAGTTAAGGGTTTCATTGAGATGAATTTTTGAATAAATACAGGTCATAGGACGCAAGAAAAAAAATAGAGAGTTGTTGATAGTTGTTGAATATACAAAGCAGAAGAGAGATACCTTCTGAGAGAAGTGCTATAGTCACAAAGGTGAAAGGCAGAAAGATCAACAGCCAAGCAGAACCGGGAAAGATCAACAGGTATGATCTAATTAGACAGGAAGTGTCAAGTTAAGATCATTGTTTTATAAGGTGTGAAAGCATATTGAAATCCCTCAATCAGGGTGAACCCTAATCGGTTCTTTGTAAAAGTTTTTTAACCGGGTAACATCTTTGCTGATGTTGAAAGTTCTTTAACCAGGCAAATCCTAACATAGTTAAGATCTTAACCGATCTTCTATCAAATCCCTTAACCGGGTAGCACCTTCACAAGTGCTTTGTAAGATCCTAACAGGGCACCTTTGTTTCTGCAGAAGTGAAGTTGTGAGCTCTGTCTCACCGTGGTTTTTTCCTTCTAACCGAGGGTTTCCACATATACATGATGTGTTGATCTGAGTATTTCTATTTATGCTTGTGGATGATTCTTTACATTCTGCTTATCTTGCAAGAATCCTTTTACAAGTTTTAATTGCAATAGAAATAGTATTTACTGATTCACCCCCCCTCTCAGTAACCAGTTAGGAATAACAGTGGGTGCATGGGTTCAACATGGACTAGTTGGACCAGGACTTGGCTCATGGTTTGGGAATCCATTTTAGCCAGATTGACCCCAAAATCAAAGTGAAGGCTTCCATTGGAAGCATTGGACTCTATGTTGTACTCTAACCTTCTTGTTAGAATTAATGCATCAATTGTGCTTTTGTTGCCAAGGTTTTTCTAAGGTATATTGTGTTTGATCTTAGTTATATTACTATGTTGAAATTCGTATAGATCTATTCTTGCATTATTTCTTTGATAGGATTATTGTGGATCGAGCATAGTTTCCTTTCAAACAAGTTCTTTCAGCAAGACACTATTGAGCTCACAATGTGCTATTAAGGGCTGCAAAGAATAAAATTCCCAACCCAAACTAGCAAGACAAATTGAAGGCTAACTTGCAAGCACTCCATTTTCTTCTTGATTCCATCCCTTTATTTATCTACGGACCATTGCCCAATGGACTAGGATCTAAATTTGTTTAGTTATGTGAGCAAGAATCATTGAGTGGCCATAAATCTTGTGCTAAATAACACTTCATTATAAAGTCGAAGCTTCCATACAAATATTCTATGGCATTGTCTTGAATTTCAAGAGTTGTTGGACTCCTCATCCAAGTTCACCAATAAAGGCTCAAAATAGTGCTCATCATTGACCTTGATCAATCTATTGGTTCATGGGTCCTAAAGATGTCCTTTGTGCCTAAGTTTCAAAATGAGTAGAATGCCCCAAACACATGCTCAATGGACAAAGGTTCAAGAAAAAGAAGTTTGACACCTCATAAATTTTTCCCCACAATTGATCTTTGTTTTGATTGGATTGTGTAGAAATAAAGATAATTGCTCACGTTGTTCTATGTGGAGAAGCCCTTGAGAAGATAATATATGTGGCCCAAACACTTAAATTGAAGGAGAAAGCACTAAATGAAAAATAGAGTAGCTAGAAATCCTCTGCCTCTCCTCAGGCGTGCATATCCTTGTATTCGTATCCGTATCCGTATCGGATACAGATACAATATGGCATGTATACACATCGAATTCCCTACCCACATGTGCCCAAAAATCCTTAATTTTTTGACTGTGCCAAATACTATGTGATTTGATTTTTTAAAAAATTGACATAAATCTTTCTTAATTTAAAACAAACTTCAATCATGCTACTTTTTTTAGTTGGTATAAACAAAAACCTAGACCAAATGAGGAAGACAAATAAAATGTTTTTCTATTTCAGCTAGCCGTTTTTTTGGGTTATCTTCCAAAGCAACTCTACCATTTTTTGAATATTGGAAATAGTCAAATCAACTTATAATTATGTATGTAGAAATTATATGTCTATATTTCTTTTGAGGTCTCCTATTTAGAAAATTGTGTTAAATACATGTGTATTTGTTTCTAATGAGTGTCGTATCCAACCGTATACATATTGGGGGTCTTAGAAAAGGGTCGTATCCGTATCTGATACCATACCCGTATTTGTATATGTATCCATATCCATGCAAATTTGATGAAAAGAAAATGGGAAACATGTAGCATATTTGTGCTGATTCAAAGGACTTTGAGGTCCAACAACCTCCCAAACTTTGTGATTGCCATCGATTTTTCAACAATATAATCCAATCATCGAATGTCTCAAGCAATAGTCAAACCAAACATATGTGGAGCACATAATTATGTTGCATGTTGGCCTCTCATATGACTTGGAGGAAAAGTGAAGATTGAGGATTCTCTTTGGAATAACGTTTATGGCTTGTTCTAAATGGGGCTCCTACCCACCACAAGATTTAGATGAGGCATGTACCTTTGGAATCATTAGAGTTAATAGGCTTCCAACCTTGAATGTTTGTGGCATTTCATGCCCAAACAAATATATCAACCGTAATGATTTTAAAAGATGGGCTTGGAGCCCAAACCATAAATAGTTATGAATGAAGAAGGATCGACCATTGATTTGACATCTTTGGAGATGATCCAATGAGATTAGTGCCCCCATAAAAATGTGATTTTGTAGCTGAATTGTGTGGTTTGGATGAGTGCATGTTTCACATTCATTCCATTGCCCTTTTATTTTTAATTTTTATGAGTTGTTAGCTCTTGTATATAATCTTTTGTTTTTTAATTTTTTTCTAACTCTTTCAGAATTCTAATAGAGCCCTTGGCTTGCATTTTTCTTTTGCAGTTTTATATAGCTCAGCCTTCAAGGCTCTGTGTAATTTTGTATGCTTTGAAACGTTTAATTGAAGATCTCATGAGTGTTCTACTACACTTGGTCTAAGATTACACGTGCATGTTAATCTTTTGTATTCGTATGTCCTGATTTTTTTCATGCAGTTGCATTGTGCCTATTTTGATATCAGAGGTAGATTAGTTAATTTTTATGTTATTTCATTCCATTGTAAGGATTATTGATCTACTATCATGGTGATGGCATCATCCCCTTCATTTAATGTTTTAGTATAGATTTCTGACCCTTTACCATTGCAAGTTCATAATTAGTAGTGTTGAGATAGAGGAGCCAGCCTACTTCAGAGGTTTTTTATGTTTTGGAACCTGTTTTAGAATTTCCTGCCATGAATTTGGATCGAGGACAACTTATAGAAGTCCAAACCACCTAATCAACAATTATAATTTACAGCAAAATGTGTGAAGGACATTTTTGACACAGATTAGATATTCATATCAAAAGGGATCAAAGACAATCAATGCTATGCTCAAATATCCAAATTTATTTTTTGGGGTGCATGAGCTGGAACTTTGAGGTCATGTGGTTTCTTATAGAGGAGTCAAAGAGAACCTGTAACAAATAATGACAGTAGTAGAGTGGCCCATGCCAAAGAACACCATGGACCTTTGAGGGATCCTTGGCATAGAGTTTTACCACCAATTTGTTTGGAACTATTATTGTATTACATAACATTTGGTGATTATATTGAAGAACTCACTTGCATGATATAATGCTGCAGCTCTATATTATGAGCAACTTAAAGAGGCTTGTGGATTTTCCATTGTTGAGTGTGATATCTTAAGGTATCATATTGGAGTTGTATTGACTAATGAAAGGTTCCCTCTTGCATTTGGAATCAAACGATTGAAGGGGAAGAACTAGACTAGACCAAAATATGAAAACTAGATGTAGGCCATTCTTTATGCACTCAATCAATGGTGCAAATATCTCTTAGGTAGGATTTCAAAGTTAAGACTGATTGTGAAAGAAGCGGTTAACTTTGAAGGAACTAGTAAAGTAGAGTGAGGACGTTGAGCTATGATTTTGAGATCACACATAGGGATGGAAAACAGAATGGGGCCATAGGTGGGCTTCCTAGTAAAGAGGAAGAATGTAATGCTCCAATTTTCAAACTAAATTAAGTCAGAGGATCCAAAACCTACCTTTATTCCCCATAGGCTAAAGGGGTGATCTAAAAGGGGCATAATATAATGATAATTTATTAAGTTGTCAGATAGGTACTTTAAGTTATAAATTTGGAGAAACAATAGTTTATTATTATTAAATGGGTGTCAAAGACTCAAAAGTAAATACTGGATACATGGCCAAAGAGAAATAAAATTTATAAGTTGAAAAAAGGGTGAATATTTAACTGAAATGACCCTAACCGGCCATTCTCTGATTTTTCATAAATATATCTCAAGTAGATTGAAACAAATAGAAACGTGCAGATAACCAACAGATATATATTCGAATAACCAGCAAATATAATCTTATAAAACTTCTCAGAAAATGGTTTGTATTATACAACAACAATACAATAACCATGCATTACAATATCCAATCTTAAATACAGAAAATAACAGTAAGATTGGATGACCAAGAACCTAGTAAAACAATGGTGAACTCTAATGTGAATCCACACCGGAGATGAACTGGGTTTCCGTCCAATCCATCGAAAAAGCCTGAAGGTTTCCATCTTCAGGATTCTGATTCGAAAGTTGAAGCTTCCCGAATTCTCAATGAGAAATAAAATTCATAAACTGAAGCATACACAATGAGACTTCAAGCCTCCTCTTATGGTTGCCGCTGTGAGTCTTTAGTTTCCCCACTTTGTCTCTTCATATTCCCATTCTGTCTCTTTATATTTCCACTTTAAGTCACTTTTAAATAAATATGACCATTGAGTTATAAAGTGATATAATAAATAAAGTGAGGAATCTTCTGGCATTAAAATGGAGGACCAAACGAGCTCGGATGACGACGTGTGATAGCTTGCCGGAAAGCTCTTAGCAAGATGCTCCAAGTCCACTACTGAAAAGCCAAGAATTCTGAACCTTGCCGACTTACTATAAATAGTAAGTACCTTGGAAACTTGTGGAAACTGCTCCAATTGGCCTAAAACTGAAATCACCTAGGCCAATTATCTCTCTGAATACTGCCAAGCCTCGGTTAGCCCTCCGGACCATGATAAAAAGGCTAAGGACACGACACGAAATAATGTGCCCCAAAAAGGGAACATTACAAATCACCCCTTCCTGGAGATTGCTTGCCCTTAAGCAATTGGTATTTGCATGCTGTGATCATAATGCCTGGATCCCCAACCAACCTCGGGGAAGCTGCTCCACCAATCTGACATCTAATGCTAGGATCCCAAACCACTACAGGATCAATCGTACCAATCTGCCCTGTGCTGCCATCATCTGTAAGAAAGATCTCAACCCAACTGAGAACCTTACTCCAACTGGGATCACCAACGCCTCTACGGTCATATGCAGGGAAAAACCAAACCTCATACCGATAGACTCCCAAAATGAAAACCAACCATGAGTATGTTCCTCCTGGATCCCATAAGCAAAAGGGCCACCCATCTCCTCAGCTGGTTGAAATATCTTGACGCTCTATGCCCACACTGAGTGAAATACCATAAGTGTCCATCTGCCATAACACTGCCCCTCTGATCTGTAGCCCGAACCAAAAAATGCACTGAAGAGGAAAGCTATCAAGACTGTCGGACAAGGCTTCCACCTGCAAGCAGGGAAGCGTGCTCAACCAATCACTCATCCCACTCCTATCCAATAATCGGAAAAGAAGGTCCTCCGTAGGTGGGCTGAATGGAAAACAAAATGCATCCCATGCAATAAGGCTAACATGCGATGCATTGAACAACTCTACTGGAAATCCCAAATCAGCATAAGGATTCTGTGACTGTCTCTCAATACCCAGAGTCATACAATGTATACTATTGTTTGAAAAATTCACATCAACCAGCATAACCAACATGCCAAGCTCGATAACCCAGTACTGAAGAAGCTCTACTCGATCGTCAACAGCAAGAGGTAGTGCAAGGAAAGGTATATCACCCATCATGCCACAAGACATAACTGCCCCTCCTGGACTGTTGCTGTAAGAACCAAACCGCTCAACAACTGAGCTCACCCCGCCACTCCAACCTGGTGGCCAAGACTCATCTCCCATAACTAGACCTGGGTCCCAGATCCTGCAGCCGACCTCATCCTCATCCTGGGAATAGGAAGTATCTCCCTCATCTATCTCAAAGAGGGGATTATCAAATGTCAACTCGACACCCATCTCAAACAAGGAGTTATCCACCATCTGAAAGGGGTCTAACTCATCAAGAAAGTCTCGGTGACCCAAAGATCTTCTTGGACAACTGTCCAAGTCATAGGTCTGATGTATGTTGTCAAGCTCCTGAATCACCTCCTGATAGAATTCAGACCTATCCGTGTCATCCTGCTCCCTGTACTGGCTAGAGACCACAATCTGATTTCTTGCCTCCTGGAGAGCAATACGGGTATGCTCCAAAGTGCCTTGAGTAGCACTAAGCTCCCTATTGAGCCTATTGACCTCAACCTCCTCCCTCAACTGCTCAACATAATTCTTGGCAACCTGTAACAGGTGGTCACGGTCTGTAAGTAATCTTAGATACTCTGATTTCCAATCCTCAAATGCTGTTTTGACCCTCTGTAAATCTGCAGTATAGGATCCAATCCTTAGGCCGTCCTTCCCTCTATCCCTCTGAGCTGTCCTGTACAGATCATCAATGATCTGGTGAGTGCTATCATGGTGAACAAGTGCTGCAATAATGGCGTCATCACTAACTTTCAGTTGACTCTTTAAGACACACTTCTCATCAGTGTTATCCCGAAGTCACAAGATTCCTCATTACCTGAATCACTGATGGTCTCCAACTGATTACCACAACCTATAATCATGGATTTATCAAACTCAGCTACCAAGTCACCAAAGTAGAGTTCTGAACACTCACCACTATGTCCCGAGAGTGGGGTAGTCTCAACTATAATGTTTCTATCACTAAGCTGCCATTTATCTTCCCCTTGATCAATCATGCAAACATGCCCCTGTGACCAACCCTCCTAGCATAAGAAACAAATCTGCCCTGTACTCACTGGGTCCTGGCCCATCACCGGAGATCTTGCAACTTGTAAGCCTAATGATGCTCGTTCATTTTCAGTCAATGAACTCATGAATTTTTCAGCCTGAAGCTTAATTAATTCAGCTGAGAGTTCATAAGCCACGGATGCGTACCTTATACCTCCTCTCCATATTGCCAACAATTCTGATTGCAATTGTTTGCATATGTCATAGTCCTCATCTAAGATCAAGGATAAGATAGTCATTATGCATGTCTTCACCCCACCTGGATGACGCTCCCTGTAACTGTTTAGGAGACACTGAAATAATTGCTGACTCATTTCATCATAACCAAGATTCAGCATGTGACTAAAAACTCTAGTGCTTGCCATTAACTCCAAGATTTTTACCTGTTTACCAAAGGTAGAATCTCTGTCGTATCTCAGTCCATCTAAACTGTCTGCAATCAGCTGTAACACTTGTCTCCAAATGTGCTCGGTGTAAGGAATAATAGGGGCTGTGATTCGAGTGATCTCACTGAGACATGAGGTGACTGCAAGCCTAACATCTCAAAGTGGATGACTCATAAATCTACGTTGCACCAAGGCAACCATTGAGGGGTGCATCGCCCAATTGAAGAGTCTGCAATCAGCTTGATTTATCCTGGATAGATATGAATTTATTTCATTTAGTTTGGCAAGTATATTGCTTGTAATTTTCTACTCCTCTAATTGCCATCCAAGGCAACACAACTCATTTCTGATCTCCATTTCCTTCCGAATATCTCTTAGCCGGATATTGTAAAATGTGCCATTGAACTCCTTTGAAAATATTGGGCTTTCCAAGGTCTCCATTATTTAATTTTCCCCAAGCTTTACGTAAGGGACTGAATCACTTTTGTGACTATGAATCTACACTGGAGATGAACTGAGTTTCCGTCCAATCCACCGAGAAAGCTTGAAGGTTTCCGTCCTCAGGATTCTGATTTTGAAAGCTGAAGCTTCCCGAATTCTCAATGAGAAATAAAATTCATAAACTGAAGCATACACAATGAGACTCCAAGCCTCCTCTTATGGCTGCCGCTGTGACTCTTCAGTTTCCCCACTTTGTCTCTTCATATTCCCATTCTGTCTCTTTATATTTCCGCTTTAAGTCACTTTTAAAATAAATATGACCGTTGAGTTATAAAGTGATATAATAAATAAAGTGAGGAATCTTCTGGCATTAAAACGGAGGACCAAACGAGCTCGGATGACGATGTGTGATAGCTTGCCGGAAAGCTCTTGGCGAGACGCTCCAAGTCCACTACTGAAAAGCCAAGAATTATGAACCTTGCCGACTTACTATAAATAGTAAGTACCCTAGAAACCTATGGAAACTGCTCCGATTGGCCTGAAACTGAAATCACCTAGGCCAATTATCTCTCTGAATACTGCCAAGCCTCGGTTAGCCCTCCGGACCATGATAAAAAGGCTAACGACACGACACAAAATAATGTGCCCCAAAAAGGGGACATTACATTAATTAAAAGAACTATCAATTACTTAAAAGGTAATTAATAATTATAAATTGGAAAATATGAAATTCAAGTAAAAAATAGTTTTAATTACTTCTAGGGCTGGATGGAAAAAAGATTAAAAAACAACTATTGGACAAGGACATTCATTCTATTCAATATCAATTTCCAAAAACCCTTGTTGCACAGCTTTGGTTCTACTTTTACCTTGAAGATGAAAACCCTCTCGATTTATTCAGGAATTTGAAGACGAAAACCTTCAGCTTCTTATTGTTGGCTTCATATATAGGTCAAATTTGTGCTTGCAGGTCATTATAAGTTCCATGAGATATGAAAAATACAAAAATCATAATTATTTATATTTTGGCAGAGATCAGAATTATTGCAATAATTATAGACTTTTTATATAATTCAGAAAATCCAGAAATGATATTTTAATTTACAGTCATATCAATAATTCAAGTTTGCTGTACTATCCAAGAAAGGCAGTGACTAGATTAATTGCTTTTGTTGAAGTGTTTAGGAGGATGTGGCAGGTTTTGGAAAACTTTAAAAGTATTGCTTGTGATATCTGAAGCAGCCACACCATTTAGAAGGGGTCGTCTTAAAAGGAATCACAACAATCAGAAAAAGCAGGTGTATGACTTGAAAAAGGATGCATTGAGGTATCGTAGGAGCTCCAAAGTTAGCAAAACACATAAAATGGGCTCACAACTTATGAAAAGGATGATATGGCAAGTGAAATTGGTTGATGTCGATGTGTAGGGATCGTGAGCATCCTAAATCCCTATAGAGCTTGGGTCCCGATACGGTCCAGCCCAAGCTTGGGGCCTGGCATCAGTTGTATATGGGTTCGGACAGGGTCCTATTAATTCCTTCCAAATCCATTCCAGGTGGATTTGGACTAAACCCGGGGTGAATCTGGTGGGAACCCATGCCAATTCGCTGATTTCCCCATTTCTTTTTTGACTTATTTTCCCCTAAAAATCGCAATTCACGGGTATCTACTTGTAAAGGACGACTTATATATGCAAGATGACTAAGGTTGGAGGGACAAGTAATGTCTATAATCTGTTATTTGGCCACCAGCTCAGTAATATATTCACTCAGTCACCCCAAACAGCAGTTGTTCCCCTTCAAACTGTCACTTTCCCACCAAGTCATCTTGCACATTTAACTCATCCTTTACAGGCAGGTACCTAAGTCATCTTTGACATGTAAGTCAACTACTGAGCATAAGAGTGCTAGTGGCAGTGCCAGTGAGACACTATTTGTGGTCCTTTAATTTACCGCTACCTACATCATCTAATAGACTAATATGGATGATGATAATTTTGAAGAGCCATATGATTTTTGATCAATGATGGCTGATTGTTGACACTTAGACATTAAATTTTTTTAATTAATATGTCATGACATTTGAGTTTGACTAATGTTGACTATTAATGTGGTGGTTTTGTTTATTATATAATATAAGATGCTAAGTGTGGTGTATTTTGAACTTAATTACTACTGCAAATATGCATATATTTTTTATTTTTATATGTTTTTGTATGCACAAATGTATAGTACATGGGGACGCATTTCCTGTCCCAAGGGGACTCGTCCTTGTCCCTGAAATGTTTCGGGGACAATGAGACAAAAAGGAAATGTCTCCCAGCTGTCCCCAATTTCAAAAATTGCAAAAAACTGTAGGAAACGTCCCCTGACATTTGGGGATGGCTAGCTGTCCCCAAAATGGCTAAGGGACGCCCAAAACGTCCCCTATTCGTCCCCGAAACGAAAACGTGTGCCCTACACATCCGGATGATTTTTGGCATTAAAAAAAAAAAAAGAAAACACTTTTAAAAAAAATTCTTTTTCCCAAAGCAGCAATGTGGGGGGTCCACAAGGTTTGAATTCGTGTCCACATACGATAAAATTCAAATGAAGTTTGGCATGGGAAAGGAATTTGGATATTGATAGGTAGAATGAAGCTTAGTTTCATAGGCTGTATCTGTAGCTTGTTATATTTTGATGTTTGAGACTTCTAAATACATGTTTGAGACGTTTTGATTTGGATATTTATATTGATAGACCATGGTTTTGATGTTTGAGACTATTGTTATAATGCTGTTATAATTTATATTGCTGCTATTATCATTTATGTTGTTGTACTACTGTTGTAACTTGTGAATTCATGATTTATTTGCATATTGTCTTTTTGTTATCAATCATTGACATATTTCTCCCTCTTTCCCCCTCTCTATCCATAGTATCTTAATATAATATAAAAAATTCATATATATATATAGATATATATATTAAAAATTTGTGTGCTGCTGTCCCCTATTTTTGGCCCTGTAGGAAACATCCCAGAAACATGTCCCCTGCTGTCCCCATCCCCGAAATGTTGTGGAACATAGGCACAAACCCAAAACGAACTGAACCCCAATTTCGTTTTTTACTGAACCTGCAAACTGAACCCTCAAATCTGAACCCAGACCAGTACCAGGACTGGTAGTTTCACTGTGAATAGATTGTTGTGTATCTCTAGTGTGTAAAAGTCAATTGGCTTGATCCTATTTCCAGGTAGAATTGATCCTGAATTAAGGATAGATGTCTAGAAGGATTGTGCAAAGGATGATGATGAAAGGTAAAAATGAGTGTAGTACACTTTGGTTGCATATGACTTTTTGGAAAAATTAGAACAGGTCAGTGTGAAATGAGGACTTTTGGGGTTCAAGTTGTAATTATTATTTCTTCATAGTTCATGAAATGATTCCGCTGATCATTGAATGGAAGACACTAACATCCGAAGGCGCTACCAAGAATGAGTAGTATGATCAATGAAAGATGGAGCGATGGTGATTATCGCTACCTACGAAGTATCATTAAAATACTCCTTTATCTTCGCCTAGAAATCAAATACAAACTAAAGATTAACTAATGAAATTGCTAGTCAGAAGGAAGGAGTGCAATTGGAGGCATAACTAATTAGTTGTTTACAAGAGACATGAGGTTTGAGAAACAACTTCTCACATCATGCCTCTTCATTGTATATTGAATAAGGACCTGCAAGTCATCCAAAGCCATCAATTTAGCACTTGCATATTCATTTCCAGAACTTAAAGAGCAAGTGAGTAGCCAAGTGGAGGTGGTGTTCAACCACCAGAAGCAAGGCAAGGACACACTATTATAGAGAAGATAAGCAGAAACAGCATCTTGGTGTTGCAAGATCAAAAAGTTTATTAGAAATAGTGATAGGGATCAGAGATCAAGTCGATCATATCCGATCAAGCAGCCATCTAATCACATAATGTGAGATTCATTATTCAGAGATAGCGATCAGACTTCAGGGATTACAATTCCCCTTATACTGCTGTAAACTATAAGTTCTCATCGAATATATTTGTACATTGAAAAGAAAATATTGCAGATCGCTCTTATTTGGAATTCCTTAATCCACCTATAGTGATACTTATTTATATCAGAATTCATTGTTTATTAAAACATTTCATATCCATTCTGGTTCCATAATCCGAAGCAATCTTGATATAAGTTTTATATAGCAGTATTATCATAACAACTACAAGTATAATTATCTCGATAAATTAGAAAACCAGAGAGAAAATCTCATAAGGGGACATTACAGTTCAACCATCTGGTCATCTATGTTGTGAGAAAAATATAAATATTCCTCCTTATGGTCTTAGTCCATGAAAGGGCTTTGAATTTTAACTTGGAATTTCCCTTTAATCCGCTATGGTACTGGTGATGTGAGTTTTATGCCACTACAACATGTAGAATCGAATATATTCTGGGATGAAATACCAAATTTCCAACCCTCTCTTGAACAATGCCCATATGCTAAACAATGTATATGAATTGTGTGGTCAAGTGAGACAACTCCAAGGTTCCTTCTTATTGAGGACTTCACTCAGTTTTAATGATGTGATAAGTTGGATATCACAAAGGGACTTACGTTGTTCATTCAATGGACATCAACTACTTCAACCACTTCCAACTAGACAAACTGCAAAGGGAAAGGGTTAAGAAAGCTATTCGACTCCTAGAATGCAAGAAATTATGAATGCCATTGTGACTCTACTAGACTTAGTGTAGCCATCGACATAAACCTAGTTAGTGCGATCTCCTAAGGTAGATGTAAGATGTTTAAACTATCACCATTCCATTAACACCATCCATCAATGCATATCAATGTGCAAGCAATAATCGAAGTTAAGCTCATGAATATGCCATTCAACTATGCAAGGCAAGACTTACAATTAGCAAGCAGCTAGTGGTTTGGTCTATGCAAGTTCACCAAAGAAGCATCCAAAATTACTTCCATTCAACTAAACACTACTTCTAATCAACATGAAAGAGAATCCTAATCTAAGTGAGGAAATGTAGAAACCATGCAATACTCCAAAATGATACAAACAATTCACCATGAAGACCAACAATGAATTAAGGACATTTTGGTAGTATCATAGAAACAATTTCAACAAGTCTCTCCTTTTACAAATGAGAGGAGTTGGGTTTATATAGAAGCCCCAAATACAATGAATGACCAAGATTGATTTGAAATCAATGGCCTAGATTAATCCAAAGAAAACCCTAATTAGGGTTTTGACAAACATTAAATGCTCATCCAATGACAATGAGGCACCACCCTGTGGGCCAATGGGAAAATTAAAAAGTAGGAGAACCAATGGGAAGACGCTTAGTCATCCAACAACTCATCCTCAAGAATATGTATGCCTCTTTTTCTTGCAATCTTTATTTTAATTCCACTCCCTTATCCTTAGGAATTCGTCATCGCTCTTGGAATTCTTTCTACTAGATGTCTAAACCTTGTGGTAGCTGAATTCTTTGCAATTGGGTCTTTGTTGTTTGGAATTCCTTGTCTTACTCCATCTTCGGACTTGATCCTCTTGATTTGTGGAACCTATTGTTTTCTTTGCTTGTGAATCTTGTTCTCGATCCTCATGGAGTGGTTAAATATCCTTTGAACTTGATCTCTTTGAGCCAATCTCCCTTCATTGCTTGGGATTCCCAGTGGTCTTCATCCTCATGGGGATCCTCTTGATTGAACCTGCCTTGAACTTGGTCCTGATATCTTAGCTTCCTTGGAGCAATTAGTGTTTCCATATTGATCAGAGACTTGTAAATTTTATGTTCTTAAATGTTTGATGATGACAATCTTTCTCATTTGTAGACCTTTCCTCCTTGCATAATTTGATCATCCTTGTGTGGTGAAGTATTCCTCTCCATTGTTTAGGACATCCTTGATACCTTTATTCATTACCTCCTTGGCTCAGAATCCTTTAGCCTCGATCCCTCATAGGGAAAAAGTAGAGTCCCTAACAACTCGTCCTTGAATTGAATCCTGTTTGATCCTTATGAAAATTGATGTGAATAGGGACAAGTTGATCTCCCTATAAGATAGTCCTTATTCTTCAAGTATTTAATCAAGTGGAAAGTTGGCTTGCATATGGACACATGAATGTTCTTGTAGCCTAGTCCCCATTTTGCACACTTAAGTCTCTAAGTGGAAGATCAACTCATATAGGGACTTCGTGATTTACTCAAGATTCCCTTGATTCATCCTTGTCCTCCTTGCTTATCATTGTCTCATGCATTCACTCCTGCAAAAGAAAAGAAGGCATGAAGTTAATGATCTTGTAAGGAAATCCGGCTGATAAATTAACTTTAGAGTCTCAGACCCTTAATCCCTTGATTCTACCATTTTTATTTGGATTCCATGACCTTGAAACAATCACCTAGAAGGCTGCAAATGAAACTTAGAACCAAATATTAGAGATTTGAAGTCTGAGGACAAATCTGAAAAATTAAGTCTGAGGACTTGTCTGAAGACAAGCCAATTTAAGAGCACAAAATTAGTCTTTTGCTGCTATGGACTTGGAAAAAATCAGAATTTTAATAGTCATCTATTTTGGAAATTTATTGAAGCCACATGTTTGAAGACAAGGTCTGAGGACATGGTCTGCCAATAAGTGATAATCAGATGGATAAGGCATTAAAATCATGACTAAATTGACCCATTTAGACTTCCACATGCAAAGACCAGACTTTTTCATTAATGTACTATGATTTTTCTGAAGACAAGTCTGCAACTTCCTCACCTGGTCACCCTTTACTCTGAAAGTAAAGGAATTGTTTGCAAAAAAGTTGTCCCTCAACCCTGCAATGCATTTGAGTGGGTGACAAGTGGATTTGAACTTTTTATGATTTTTCTATAAAAATCGAACCTTACAGGAATTTTCAGACTTTAAGTTGGTCTCAGACTTTATGTTTGACCCTGGTTTTGGCCTCTCAAACAACCTTGTTACTGATTTAAGGATCTCTGATTTCTTCTTGCAAAATTGCAGCCCTGGGTCTGCAGACTTTTCTTTCTTCAATTTTGCCTATGTCCTGATGGATGCCTGACCAGCATTGAGCCCTTCTCTTGCAACGTTTTCCCTATCGGATCATTGCCTTCATATTACCACCTCATTGATGGACGCCTTGATATTTGGCTGTAGGCACACTTTATCTCAGACCTGTACAAGTCTGATCACTTCTTACTTAGCTTCCTTTCACTTCCTTCTCAAATCGTCCAACTCTCCTTGTTTTCCTTTTGACTTTAAGCCTTGATCAACTTCCTTATTGTATTTTGTTTGCTGCTGTAGGTTGTCTTTTAAAGGTGTTTTTGGCTTGGATCTCCCTCACACAGCCAATGTGGGATTAAAATTGCATTTTAAGAATTGATTTCGAGACTCGTGCGAAGTTGAATGCAGTCCCCTTGGGATTCGTGCAAATTTGACAATTTTATTGAATCCATTCATTATTTGATTTCCACCTCCAATCCTTCAATTTTTTGATTTGCTTCAGATTTATCCTTGTTTTTCATTCGATTCAAGAGGTGGGTTTTTTATTTGGAGGAGAATTGCTTGCTTTTTCATGGATTTTTGTCTTCAAATATTCAACTTCATGGGGCTGGTGGAAAAATGACCTCCACGAGGACAAGTAAAATCCTTAAAATTTCCCCCTTTGAATTTTTCTAAGTATCCATGAAGGAAAATTGATTGGTAAGGGGACTATTCCCACTTTCTTTCATCACATTTTTGTTAATTCACATTATTTCCTCAAAGGGAATTGATCTGCACATGGACATTTAAAATCTCTCATAATTCCTTCATTCCCTTAATTCTTTCTCAAAAGGGAAATTCAAATGCCTCAAGGACTCTCATTTTACTTATATTCTTGTCCACAAAGGGGAAAATCATCCCTCTCAGGGACTGAGGGAAATTCTGCATGCACAGGGACAAAATGGAGATTTATTAACCACAAGGACTTTCCTTACCTCACGCCCAAATTTTTTTCGAAGTATGGGACCAGTTGAAAATTGACATGCATAGGGACTCTTCACTAATTCTCCTTGTTCCTTATGCCCAGGAGGGGAAAAATGATCCCTGTAGGAATTAATGGTCCCAACACTTAGTTTTTTCACTTGTTTTGCTCTCCAAGAGTGGAAAAGCGACTCCCTCGGGGACTTCCATAATTTTTCAAGTGGAAATTCATCTATCACAGGGATTTTGATCATTTTTGGAGTGGAAACCCACACTTAATAGGGACTCAGTGCAATTTTAGCATGGAAATTCTATTTCCATAGGGACTTAGTTCATTTTTGTAGTGAAAATTCTATTTCCATAAGGATAAAGTGCAATTTTAGAGTAGAAATTCTATTTCCATAGGGACAGTGTAGTTTTTTATAAGGAAAAATTAATTTTCATAAGGTTTTGTATATTTTAAGTATGGAAAATCAATTTTTATAGGAATTTTAAAGCCCTTATGCATAAAATATGCCATTATAGCATATTTCAGGCTATTTGACTAGCCAAAATATTTATGCACTTACAAATTTTTTCTCAAACCATTGCAACTTGACCAAGTGAAACCTTAACCTTTGATACTCCTATTTGCACTTACAACCCTAACAATTTAATCACTTAACTACTCCTCAACCTCTGAGCTCTAAAACTACACTTCTACTGCCAAAACCCTACAACTACAAGCAGAAAAAGGGGGTCCCCATTTGCAATGGGGCGATGGTGTGAAAACCTCACAACAAGTACCAGAGGGTGGCTCACTAAGTTTCACAACACATTCCATTAAATTCAACGCCGTGCCTTATATTGTTTTTTTTCAAGGATCCTAGGGTGTGACAGACGTTGAAATGGGATGAATATGTTTCCATTTTTAGCCTTTGTGGATGTGCTTAGTGAGGTTGGTCTCTCTAGCAAATGAACTGGTCTGGCAGAAAATTTATCGATTGACCAAGTCTCCCTTCCCTGACAACATAGTGTTGTCAGTCTCTCGCGAATCTTGTCAAGCCTATATATAAAATTGAGCATAGTGAACTATACTTAATGAGATGCATCCTTTCTATTTCTATTATAGTTGTAGAAGTCTAGCTTGGCTTTAAGACGATCACTTACATTTCTTTTTTCAGCATTGCTCTTCATAGTGTGGATGCACAGAAATTCTAAAAGCTTAGGATTTGAAACCATCTTTCCGATAGCGTATATTTGATTTCTGGTCTATTTTGGCTATCCTTGAAGGGTGGTAATGTTATTTTCATATTTTATGTTGGCTCTTCCAGTGGTATCTATTAAAGGTAAATTCTTCAGTTTTGAAGTTTATGTTTTCAGACCCCTTTTCCTTGAATTAATAATGTGGACTTAATAACTTGTTCATATTTTAAGCACATATGTAGAAAATTCTGCTTTTGAAGCGCCATTGATTATTTGCCTCTTTCATGTATATTCTTGACATCTTGGTGGGGTGTCCTTATTTTCAAGATTGAAGTGACAGGCTGTTTCCTGTGATTTTTTTTTATGAAATTTATCTATTACCTTTCTGAAGAGAAGTCTAGCTATTTTAAGAAACACAATATTTGGGAAAAAATTTCTGTACGCCAAATTCAATCTAGTCTTCAATGTTGTTACAGAGAATTTTGACTAGAAAAAACAGTCTCAGTGGAGTTCAGTACCGAGATGAACCTGCTATTTTTGCGTGGGAGCTTATGAATGAACCTCGTTGTCGTTCAGATGTGTCTGGACAGACTCTCCAGGTATACCTCAATAGATTTTTGAATCTTCAGATTTGGAAAGACCTATCTAATTGAATTCATTTAGCTTCCATTGAGCATAACCCACAATATAGAAAGTCATTCAGTGTCTCAATGATTGATTCAATTTGAAATATTTATGCATTACCAGATGGATAGGTTTATAATATTCAAATTCTAAATAAAGATGTAAAGCATTTCTGTTTTATGTCATCATCTCGGGATTTTTGTCCTCAACTGCAGGCATGGATTACAGAAATGGCACAGTTTTTGAAGTCAATTGATGGTAATCACCTTCTAACTGTTGGGCATGAAGGTTTCTATGGGTCAACAACTCCAGAAAAATTTGAAGTGAACCCAGGAGATTGGGCGCAAGCACTTGGTGTTGATTTCATGCACAATTCAGCTATCGAAGCTATTGACTTTGCATCAGTCCATGCTTATCCTGATAGCTGGTGTGTATTTTGTGAGATTTTTATCATGGTTTAAAAGTTTTAGTCAAAGGGAGAAAATGGCTTAAGTTTGTATTTTATGCCTTGTTCTGTCCATTTTAAGTTAAATTTTTATTTTGTAGCTGAAATCAAGTTCTGTGGTTTTGATGCAGGGTTCCAGATAAGGAACTTGATGGCAAACTTATATATTTTTCTAAATGGGTGAAATCTCATATTGAGGATGGAGAGAAAGTCCTGCAGAAGCCGGTACTTTTCACAGAGTTTGGATTGTCGTCACTATGTAAAGACTATGAAGCGAGCCACCGAGATCTCTTTTTTAAGACAATGTATGATAAGATCTATGAGTCAGCAAAGGAAGGTGGAGCTGGAGCTGGAGCTATGGTTTGGCAATTTGTACTAGAAGGGATGGAAGAGTATGGTGATGAGTTTTCTCTCATCCCATGGCAGCGGCAGTCAACTTATAACCGGATAATAGAACAATCCTGCCGATTGCAAATTCTTAGGAGGACTGAAGGTGAAGAAAAGCAAAGCTTATCTGCAGCCTGTGCAAGCTTATAAACAAACATCTTTTGTAATCTGCAAACTAGGAATTATGGTATGATATGTTACATTAAAATTCGAAGTCTCCGGGTTGCAGGAGTCAGATGTCAGGAAACCACTTCTTGCTCCATTAGACTCTGCAGTGGCAGAGGTACATAAATAGTTATCCAACCTTATAAGCAAACTGTAGACTGTATTTTTTTTGTATAAACATTGAATTTCATTGTGAGTGGCCTATTTCAAGACCAATGTCTTTTGAAACTTTGGATATAATGATAAGTTGGACTTGAGAAAGCTGTTGCGGCTCACACCACACGATTTCAAAATTACAACTCCAGCACCCTAAAAAGTATTCTGTCCAAGAAATCTTAAAGGGGCTATTGATGAAGGCATTGGCAAAATCTGATTTGAGGAAGGAAATCAATTGTTAGGGTAAATTTTAAGAAATTCCTTAGAAAAATATAAAATCTTGGTGAATCTTTCATTTTTTTGAAAAAAAAATTAAAAATTTCTATTGTCAAATTGTTCAAATTTTTTGAAAAAAAAAAAATCTTATCAACAACTATTTTTGAATAACAATTTTTTTTTAGAAAATATTGGTGAATCTCAAATAGTAAAAAGAAATTAATTAATCACTATGGTGAATACTTATATATAAACAAATAGATTTCTTATAGAAAATTAATAGGCATAATGTGGAAATTAATTTTTACCATTTATTTAAAATATAATCTAATAACCTCATTGTATTGTGTGAGACAAATGTATTTTAATATTTTTAAATACTAATGGGGCCCAAAATTTCTTCAAGACCATTGATTTATATTGAGATCAACAATCTGAAAGAAATTTTAGCTCCCATTTGCATTACAAACCAAATAGTAACTAATAATCATGATATATTATTGGAGAAGTAATTTAAATTTCTACAATAATTTATTAAATTCTGGCAAATAAAATCTAATCATGTATCAAATATTGTGGTGAATTTTCAAATTCAAGTTTTTTATAAAATAAATTATTTTGCTATTTAAATATTTCTAAATCAAAATTTTGTAAAAATGTTGCAATTTAGGTTGCCTTAAATCTTGAATTATTAACCAAATTTAGATTCTCAAATTTCCAAAATCATCCAATTGACAAATATTAGCTACTAAAAATTACTATGTCAATTGCTCATGTGATAAAACAATTTGGCATACCAAGTACCATCTATCTGAGGTCATATTAACATTCCACAAATATTCAGGGTCTTTTCCCTTCTTGTGCATGCACTAAATAGTAGTGTTGGATTTTACCGACAAGGGACCAAATCAAAATTTGACTAGTGCTTCCAAGCTGCTTGAATTAGAGGAAAAATGAAAGGAAAAATCTAAAATTCATGAGACCAGAAGATCTATTAGACAACCAAACAATGTCATCAAAGAAATGTAGAGGAGAGGGGTTAGTTGTTAAGTGAGGTCCAATAGCTGGGTCAGTACTCCAGGATTTTTTGCCATTCTTAGAACTTAAACCCAGACTTTCAGATGAAAGGATTATCGTCACAAAGCGTCATCATTTTTGAATTCAACAACTGATTATATAGGCTTATCAGAGCCATAACAAAGGAGTTGTGGCTCCAACAAGTTGACAAATTTGAACTACCATCTGATAAGCACTATCAACTCAGGATTTCACCATTTGGTGGAAGATAAGCGCTCCGGTAATCTCTTATACTGTATATACTTGTCTATATATAAATTGCCCCATGCTGTGAAGATCAAAGAGTGAGGGGGCAACGTCTAAATAGTAAACTAAAACACATATCTTACCAAGGGGGACACTTTTTACTTTTTTTTTCAAACTTTCCCTATATATTTTAGGTTTTAGTTTACGATTTATCCAATACCCAAAGTATGGGCCGATGGTATTATATGCACTTGGAAACTGTCTCACTAGTTAAGCCTCCAATAATGAATCAAGTAAAACACATTAAGAGAGGGACAAAGGGATGCTTGTGATGTAAATCTATAGTGAGCAATAACATCTAACAATGAATCAAGCAAAGCACGTTAAGAAAGGGACAAGAGATTTTTGTGAGATTACTTTAGTAAATTTATAGTGAGTATTAGCATTCAATAATGAATCAACTAAAATACATTAGGAGAGGGACAAAGGATATTTGTGAGATTGCTTGATGTAAATCTATAGTGAGCATCAACATTCAATAATAATTGCTTGATGTACCAAATTAGTTTGGAATACATTGTTAGGAACTATAAAATGGATTAACCAATAGTCACTAGAAGATCAATGCAATAGAAAATAATATCTTTGTGTGTGTTCCTATAAAAAAGTACCCTAAAAATATCTTAAGACCCTCTTAACTATACCAAAGTGATTTAGGATTAGTCATGAATTAAATGAGAGCTCGCACTACTTGGACAACACATTATATTTCATACACCATAGTGTACATCAAAATTCTAATAGCTCTTACATTAGTTACTCAATCCATGTCCTCTGTTTGACTAGGTGTAGATGAGCACTAATTAAGAGATAGCTTTATCCCATTAAAATCACCATTTGGTGTTCAAAGATATCAGAGATTAAAATCATTAAAGCATTAAAATCACCATTTTATGTTCTTGTTGGGAAAGCATTAAAATCACCATTTGGTGTTCAAAGATATCAGAGATTAAAGAAGATTGGCAGTCCATTATGAAACTAGGTATTATATATTATACATCCTTGGTGTTTACATTAAGAATGGATTGATTCATAGATATATAAGACAACCCTTCATTATTGCAATTGATTCTAATATTAGACAAGAATATTCAATTCGTTAGAATATTAATCAGTAAGAAGTGGGGCAAACTTAGAATAATATCATAGTAGATATTACCAATTCAAATTCTAATGGAGAGTTTTAGAAAAAATCGAACAAGGTTCTACTTAGAAACCATGAACATACTACTATGATGAGGCCTGTTTGAACAGAGATGAATATTACACCCATAAAAGTACCCATACATGCAAGAAAATCCACCTTATCTACCTTCCATATGAAATAAGCTGCAAGGAAGTCAATGAGACTAACAACTGCTGCAATTATGGTGGTGTTAGAAGAGTAGAGTTAGAAGCAAAAGATTCACCATGACTGTTATAGCCATTACAATATATATCAGCTCAGTAATCTTTTATTCAGTTGCTAAGTTGTTTCCAATTGCAAGGCTTAGCCACTAAGTGTTGGAATACTCTTTATTGTGTATGAGTTTCTTTTTGAACCTAGTCAATATAAAAAAATTCATTGCAAGAAGGGAATGTGAATGTAACACAGCAATGGATGGGGATCTTGAAAACATCTCTATATCTTATATTGACCATTAAATCATTGCTCTAATTGTTCCCTTTACCACTGCTACTCCTTTATACACAGTCACCGTGATTCCTCATGCTTGGTATGGTTTGCCATTTCTTTCATTACACTGGACATTGCTTCCTTGTAAGATCTAATGCCTTCAATCTTTTTTTATCTCACAACTCATAAGGATTGATGTGATGATAGCCTCATGCTCTTCATTCCATGGTCTAAAACTTTGTACAAAACATGCACCTCTTGATGCTACTGCCAACTTTTACTCTTCTCTTTGAAAGACAATATCACACCTCTCGTTACATACACTATGGCCTTGTAGTTGACTGTCATATCAGTGGGTAAGATTTACATCTTTTAATCTGACCATCTTTTCATCATGTAGTCTTTATGAACGTAGTAAATATCATCCCTCAAGCATTGAATAACATTATTTTGAGGCACTCTTCTTGAACATGAATCTTTTCTTTCACAACACTGTCATTCTATTTTGTAGAAACACTAACAATAGTCTCTTTATGGCATTGTTGATCACGACACCTTCACATTCATGAAAATCTATTAATGCTTGCATCTTTGTCATGATATAGTACCCTCGTTTCAATCTTTGAACATCACTGCCTTTTAGAAACTGTCCCTCTTTTGATTTTTATGACATCATTCCTTACTGTGGCTATGAGCCTTCATAACAGTGCTTGTTCTTTATTCATTGTGCTTTGAAATCATGCATGCATGACCTCTATTATCTCTTGATCACTATTATAAGAGTGTCTTTGTGACTTATCATAAACCATATGAATCATTATTTTTTATCACTTTATACCACTGTGACAATGGATAAGCATTGAAGAAGAACTTTCTTTAAACATTTCTTATCCACATTGTTTTGGCATCTTTTTAAATCATGAATTGTTACACTTATTGTCACCTCATCAAGCCTATTTGACAGTCAACCTTGTCTATAACTAAGAACTCAAAAGTGTTGTTTGTCATTGGGACTAATCTTTGCTTACAAATTTGATCACCATTTATTGACATCCTTTTGATAGTCACTTCTCAAGACTCTTGGATGCATTTTTTTTCTTTCATTCTTACTATTCCTTCACATGACTAATCATCTTTTGTGCTCACTATCATGAGGAACTCTATGACACTCTAAAAGTGCCATTCCAACTTCATCAACATTGTCTTTTCCATTTGTAGTGTATATCACTGCTTTTGAGCAGTGATTTAATGGTCAATATAAGATATAGAGATGTTTCTAATGATGTGTTCACTACCACAAGACTATTGGTGTATATTGCACCAGAGTTCTATTATCTATGATTGCAAAATTGTCTTGTGGTAGTGAACACATCATTAGAAACAAAATACATATCATTGCCTCTCCTCTTGAAAACATCTCTATATCTTATATTGACCATTACATCACTGCTCTAATTGTTCCCTTTACCACTGCTACTCCTTTATACACAGTCACTATGATTCCTCATGCTTGGTATGGTTTGCCATTTCTTTCATTACAATGGACATTGCTTCCTTGTATCATTGCCTACTCTTTTACAGTCACTATCACTGTTCTTCACAAGAGTGCTTTTGTCACTTACCATGACTGTCAGAGATCTAAGAATTCAAAACTCTTAGAAACCCTCCTCAAAATAGTAGAGATTTTATTTTCGCAAAACAAAAGATGTATCTCCATATGAACATTTTAATGAAAACTACTTCTCTTTCTTTGACATCTACCATTCCTTGTTACTTCCTTCAACAATTTACTCTTTTTCTATGTCTGAAACACGCCTTTGAATGTCCAAAGAATGCTATTGTTCTTTACATGAAATCCACATTTCATCTTTCACTTATGCAAGACACTGGTGTGTACTCTATGCTTCCTGATCTACACGCATACTTCTCTCCACCAGTTATAGCCTAATCTGCCTGATGATTATAATAGTCACCAACTTGTGAAAACAATATTGTGTCTCAACGTGTAATGTAGTCCTCTCCAACTCATGCTTGAGGAGCTTATATAATAATCAACTGATTAATGTTTTTGATTTTGATGTAAATTCTATTAAGACATTTTGACCGTCAACTCACTTATGTTTGGAGTCTTCTCCATATTCCGTACTCTTGGCCCAAATTTATTTATCTCATCGATAATAATTGGAAATGAAATGTTTGTATTTCATTGCTTACTATAGTTATCTGTTGAATATGAATTAATCCCCTTCAATGATGATAAATGTTGATGGCAGTCCCAAGTATAGCTTGAATGAAATATTAATTCCTCAATGTGTTCCTATCTTTGAGACTCTTAAATGTTTTTGTTTTAATTTCTAACTTTTTAATTCAAATTACTATTTATAAAGTTAAATCTTAAATGTCAAAGATCATATCAGATAGATTTAATTCTATTTCAAGCATAATTGGTAAGGGTGATGGTATGTTTCTTGATTACACCCCCCACCACAATTTAAACTCTTTGAGGTATGTATGATATAACAAATGAGACCAGTACCATAAATAGGATTTAAGAGATAAGGTCAAGTGGCCCACTTAGACAGAAGGGATATCCAATGGCAGAATGGATACTTCATAGCTTGAAAGATATTAGAAAATTTTGGCCTTATTGGAGTACTTCCTAAGAGGATGTGACAACATGTCATTGGTACTATATCACACAAAAATTTCTCCTTGTACTCACCAATAGAAAAATCTATATAATCTTGTTCCCTACTCACAAGAATTTTCTCATCACTCATTCACGAGGCTCTATATGGTCTATCATGTGCAAATTTCTTCAAATGCAACTTCAAAACAAGATTGCTGATTGCAAAACCCCTGTACAGGACAGTCAAGAACAACTTGTGTTCTCTGCCTTAAAACTTCATGAAAAAAATGGAATAAATACAAGGAAATGATAATAAATCAATATACCCCAAACACATTATATAAGGCAAGAACTTTTACGCTTGTGTCCCTTGTTCTATTGCCTCACCCGCAGATTTCTATTTTAGTTTCTTGTTATCTTTAAATTTTTCTAAGGGATTTGTTTATAGTAGACATACACTATCAAGCAAGGAAGAGGTTGTGATCAAGGATACACACCTCATCCATTCATGTTGTAGCTATTGGAAGTTATTCAAAGCTTCTATTCAAATTGAATAATATTTTAGCTTATGCCTTTGGCCAAAACTAATAGAATGCCTATGCTACGTGCATTGCAGTAGTGTTGTTGTTTTCTAAACTCACAATAGAGATTCTTCAACATTGTGCCATCTTCATTATTTAAGTGGAATATGTGTGTGTGAATTTTGCACCTGTATGTAGACACAACACTTAGTAAAACATTAGACGTTAGCTTAAAATCACAATTGTGCAGTGAAATGGAACCTAATCTAACCAGGCGATTTACTGCCTTCTAGTAGATGCGAGTATGTATTCTCAGATTATACCGAGATTAGTGACCTTGACGACACCTAAATGAAGGATTTGAATGCAGATTCTAGATATGAATTAGATGCAAATTAATCTATATTTTTGGTTTTTCTGTGCAATAAGATGAAATAAACTGATATGAATCTATTCTAGATGAAAAACTGATATACAATGCAATTAATCTAACAATGATACACTAAATTATATGAAACTAAAACAAGATTGATCTCACCAAAAATTGTTGATTTGCAAAGAAGCTTCAATTCTTCAGATACCAATTCGCCAGCATAAGTTTGCAAATTCTGAGAGATTTTGGTAGAGTAAGTATGCAAACTTGTGAGATGATTTGTGAAGAGCTGAAGCCTTGATTTTATAGAAATCCAAGGCTTTGGGGATGCATGGAAAAATCCATAAATCACTCAAATAAACTCAGGTTGATTTTTGAGTTATCAAAGAATAAAATATAATTAATTCACAAAATCATGCAAAATCATGCAAAAATAGCTTTTTAACTTAAATCAGAGTTGAGTTTATTTTTAAAACAACTTGAATTGATTTTCTGATTTCAAGTTTAACTATTTTTTTGAATGTACATAATAATTATGAATTAAATAAATAAATAAAGTGATTTATCCTCAACTTAACTGATTTTTAAAAATAAAACAATTGATTTATGGGTTAATCAATTATTAAATCAAACTTTTATTCAAAAACTGTATTATTAAATTTGACAATTGACATTAATTAATTAAATAAGAATTTAATCAATTAGTCATAGGATATTTGATTTATTGTCAAAATAAAATAATACAATTTAGGAATAAATATAATTAAATCCAATTAAATAATTAAGTGGCAGTATTAAATCTAATTAATTAAATATTTTGAATATTCAATTAATCAAACTTTAGGATAAATAAGATTTATCGCCAAATAATCATTAAATTAAAGATAATTAGGATAAATAGGAATATTGCTAGGAATATTCCCCGATGCAGAATTTGAGATAATCAATTAAGATTTGATAATGTGCCGATGTGCCTTAGGTTAGGACTTCGATGTCGATTTCGTTTGATGTATCGATATAGGAGGTTAATGAACCTATAGCCCATTTTTGGGGTATTACATTTTTCCCCTCTTTGAATTACTATGCGAAGCACAGTGGTTCAAAGACAGTTTGTGTATGATGTTTGAAATTGAAATTGATATGAGACAGAAACTGATTGAAGTTGATATGAAGATATTAGGTCATGAATGACCAAAGATAATGTTAACTATAACAACAATGAACTGATGATTGCGAAAAAGTGTCAAAACACCTGATTCTGAACCTTATGATTGCGAAGAAGTGAGTGACCGATTCCAGACCCGATTGTCGATAAGAATCACATTGGTATCACATCTGAACCCTTCAGTTATGAAGAACCAAGGAAATAACACTAATGAACCGATGGTTACGAAAAGCTGATACAATTTACAAGATTAAGAGAATACCAAATTGATATGGATCTCGATGAATCTAATATGCCCCAAGCGATGATTGATTTGCCCCAAGCGATGAGGTCTTTTGATGAATCAGCAACTAGATGTGGTTGTTGTCTTGATTACTGAGGAAAGATATGATTTCAATAAAGATATGATTTTAGATGTAGATTACAGACTTGAATGATGTGCAATACCATGCCCCCTTTGGGATTAAAATTGAAATCTGACAAGAAAAGTTAGTGTTGAATGGTGTAGAAGCATGTTAATTGATTTGAGAAGTGGTTGTACACATTCGAGAATGCATTCTGCATCGTTTGGAGGTCCAGAAGACCAAGTTTGACTAGGTTTGACCATGAGTTGACCATAGTTGAAATTTTGATAGTCTAATGTAAGATAATCAGTTAAGTTGAATACTAGATTTCTATGATGACAAAAGGTCGATTATGCAAGCAGTAGACCGTCCTAGGTCCAAAAATTTTAAATCATGATTTTGACATAGTAAATGATCTCAAATTTTAATTTTGATCCCAAAATTGGATTTAGAACGTCGAAATTAGCCAGGGGTGCAATTTTTGTAAAAAACAGAGCACTTTTGAAAATTAGGTCGAAAGCTATATAAAGGCTGGGTCATTTTCAATTCATTTCAACTTTTTGACTTTAGAAATCTTGTGGAGCCCTCTGAGCAAGAAAATGGTAGAACCAAAGGTACCTGTGAGTTTGCATTGATTTGAGCGCAGTCGGAGACACCAGAGACCTCGGCAATATGGACATCCAGTAGGTGGACCTCTGTGCTTTGCTAAAATGTCAATTTTTCCATGTTTTATAGGATTTTAGCAATGTTTCATACGTTTTTCCATTTTTGAATTTTGCATGCACGAAAACTCATACGAATCCCCAGCTGGACTCATACAACTTTTTAACTGTAGGTAGATTGTCATCTCATAAGCCCCCAAGACTTGTATCAGAGGGACCCAAGAGTCGTATGACATTCTGTTGGGTCCCTCATAACTCGTATGAGGAGAAATGCATTGTCGTGTTACATTGATTTATCGTTTGGTATGATGTAGAAAGTCGTATGACTTTTCATGCTAGTTTGAAGTGTCATATGGAAAACAGTGAGCTTAAAACTCAATATTAGGTCAAATTTTTTATTTTTCTGATCTCTGTAGCTTGATTGCGGACCTGTTAACCTACCTTCTGAAATACTGAACTGCCCCATTTCTGCCCTTGTAACTTGTTCTGTGACCAAATTACTGATAGGATTCCATGTTTCTGTGCTGTGTAGGTCATATATCCAGATGTACATGTATCCTGCTATGTAGAGATTATGTGTGTCATTGCCAGACCCTATGAGGGTCCACCTTACTTCTTGTGGGTTTGAGCACTTGATACATTTACCCAAGATTAGGGTATTTCATGAACTTTTGACTGCGCTGATTGAGAGGTTTCACTCGGAGACCCAGACCTTCCATCTGCCGACTGGGGAGATCACTATTACCCTTGAGGATGTGTATCGGATACTACGCATTCCTTTTCATGCAGGTCGACGACCAGAGTATGTGAGTTTGGGGAACTCAGGTTTATTAGCTTTTAGATGTATCTTCAGAGATGATACTCAGATGATAGCTTCCATTTCTTGGGAGACCTTAGTGCAGAGATATGGACAGACACACCAGCTAGAGTGCATCATTGCCGGGATGATCAGTGGCATTATCATGTCGGATCATCAACATAATGGTCTTTTGATGGGTTGGGCCCCTATGGTAGCATGGTTGATGGAGACACCCTTTGAGTTGGTGTGGGGTCAGTGTCTTTTGGCCCATATGTTCTCTGAGATGCACGAGGTAGTGTATCAGGAGAGCAAGTCTTTTGCAGCTAGAGCTCTAGTTCTACAGATCTGGGTGTGGGAGCATATCCTAGTGTTGAGACTAGTGTGTACTTCACAGAGGTAGCCTCAGGAGCCTGTCATTTATATATATGCCAGATATGTTATACAAGGACGGATGGGTCACACTGAGTACTGGAGGTGATGCCTCGATGATATGAAATTTGTGTGCTGGAGACCATATGTAGCCATTGAGCCTTGGCCTACTGCTCAAGAGCAGTTTAGTTACTTCTTTCAGAGCCATGTACTAATTGGGAGGTCATCCTCCATTATAGAGAGGTTCCTTATTACCAGGGTCTGGTGACAGTATGGGCGAGTATAGGATGCCCCTAAGGATTATGCTACATATGCATGGATAGGTCATGAGATTGGACTTGGATGGACATAGAGGCTCTCTTATGCTTTGTGTTCATAGGAGTATAGTGCTATTGTCGGTAGGGATTGGGAGTATAGACCAGATGTACTTGACATTGGTGTTACTGATGGATTCATTTCCTAGCTTGCTGACCATCCCATTCATAGATTTTATGATCCGACCAAGCTGATACCCTCCATGGAGGAGGCGATGGACGTTACAGGTGCTCCGATGCGATAGGGTCCCAGACCTACACAGGCTCCCATGATACACCCCACACCTCCAAGACCCAAAGCGATGACTCCACCATAGAGACCATCAGGATAGATGAGGCCCACTTGTCCCACTAGTTCTACAGTAGGCAGATCTTTTGGTTCTCACAGACGGACTAGGGGAGAGGGTGGTACATTAGGTGGAGTTGGTTCAGCTGATGAGGTACTAGCAGTTGAGTAGGTGGTAGGTGGAGATACTGATCCCTTACAAGATGATACTGGATTTTATTTAGGTGCTGAGATCAGACGCCGTAAGGCATAGAGAGAAAAGACTACAGAGCAGCCTCCCCCAGATACTGAGATGCTAGATGTTGATCCTACTGTTCCTCCTACTCCATAGGAGACTATTAGACGGCTTAGTGCATAGGTCAAGGACCTGAAGGTGTGCAGTGCTCGATGGGAGGAGCCATACATAGAGGCTGATAGACAATGGATGGAGCTGTGTGCAGAGGTACAAAGATTATAGGCAGAGGTGATTCATTAGACCTCATGGGCAACTTACTATGTGTCCACATATTATACAGTTGTTCCTGCTACATAGAGAGTTCCCTCCTATTCACAGTACATGATGGCATCAGAGGGATCTCGAGCACCCAGAGCAGAGGTACTACTAGATGCACCATCTCCTCCTCCACCAGATGTAGAGGATCATGCTGATAGCTGATTTGTTTTGATACATTGATATACTGTACTCTTTTTTATCATTGATATACTATTCTGACTTTGATAGCTCACATGAGCATATTCTTTTGTACAATGTGCCAGTAGTGCACCCCTGACTAGTTCAAGATTTTTGATATGTATATGAGATCGATATTTTGGTTGTGACTTCATGTGTACTTGTCATGTTTTGATTTATGACGATATCATGTGATGTTTATGCTATGAGTAGTGTAGAATACACGTATGAATCAATGCAATGCAATGAGTTCTTTCATATGTATGGATGTTATGCAAATGTATTTGATTATGAAAAGATGTATGTATGATTTTATGCTTATGCACATGGATGAATTGTAATGCAATAGATGATTATGATATGTAAATGCAATGATACACATGATATGTTTTGCAGGTATTGATGAAGACAAGTACTCAGTCTTATGTCAAAAAGATGTTTAACCCAAGAGGATAACTGCTTGCGAGTCTATGAAGAGACCTTCGAGTTAGGTTTCAGCTCTTGTTAGATTTGAAGAATTGTTTAAGCATTGAAGTTCATTTAGCCATTTGTGAGATCATGCAAACATGCAAAAATGCAAAGAGACGTGTAGTATGAAATGCAATCCTAAGACCTAGGACCTAGTCACTGATCATGTGTCGGTCATTCTCATCATTGAATTTAGGTACCGGATAAATCAATACAATGCCCACTAGTTAGAAACCATAGACATATGAATATTGATTTGTATACGCAAGAATCAATACAACACCCACTGATTAGGCAACCATGGATATATGAATATTGATTATGTTTTCAGAATGTCAGATTAGATATAAGCATCAAGGCATAAGCGCCAGGATGACCTGAATATCATATCTATTTTGATATAGAAATTTGTATAAGCATCAAAACATAAACACCATGATGACCTGAATACGCCTTGCATTACAAAAACATCAAGCAGTCAAGAGATCATTCTAAATCCAATGTGAATTACCCATAGTGACCCTTTGTTGTTCACATCCTTAGGTAAGATTGCATTTCACAGTAGGAGAAAGAATTCACTCAAAAAGACAATAGTTAGATCAAACTTCCTTGGATTTTCTAGGTATCAATGGTCGAGGTACGCATGGCCATCCAATTTGAGATAGAGGCTCTTACAATCAGACACCATTTCAATCCAGAATTGCCAAAGTTGTTAGATTTTCACATACAAGCAGAAGACAAAGAAAAGATTATGCCCCCAGTCATCACGCTCTAAATCCTATAAAGGATATCATCAAAGAGCTCGAGGGAACACAATATGAAAAAATCTCAGTGTGAATCAGTAAGCATACAAGGAGATAAAAGCATGTAAAGCACAAATTGTTTTCAGTTTGTGTTTGATGTTTGATTGCATTGCTGTAGATGCAAAATCCTTTCTGGAGACAAGACTGACTGACTGACTCAAATGAGGCTTCAAAGGACTCTGACTGGATATGATACGTCTAAGATGCATTGGAGGCCATAGGATATGACATTGGTTTCCCCCAAGTTTGAACATTGATAGGATACAGACGCTTGAGCTAATTGGTGTACAGACGGACTTATTGAAAATAGGAACGCGGAAACAAACCGAGAGATATGTACAAACTAAAGCAAGACTGAAAGCTAGGAAAGACCAAGATTGTGCTGATAGATGGATTGTTTTGAACAAGTGGTGCCCATTTGCTGGGTTTTCACCATCTTGGTAGAGATTCTATTTTTGCTACCAAGGTGCTTGTTTCCAGGTTTTCACCAAGGCACTTTTTCTTTTTCTTTTTCTCATTTTTTTGTATTTTTCATTTTTTCAATTTTTTTTTTGTATGATATTTTTTACTTTTTTTTGTGAATCATCAAGGTGCCAATTGCTAGGTTTTGACCAAGATGTTCATTTTTTCAGGACTTATTCAAATTTTTATAATTTTTTCAAGACATTTTACCATAGATTGAATGCCTTAGGCATAGAATTTCTTCAGATGGAGAACGTTGATCAGTTCTCGAAGCTGTTCTCCTTCAATCATTGAGAATTGATAGGCACCAGAGCCAAAATTAGCAGTGATAACAAAGGGACCCAGCCAGTTGGGTTCAAACTTTCCCTTGCGTTCTTGATGTGATTGATTTTTAGGGTTCTCTCTCAAGACTAGATCACCAATCTGAAATTCTTTGTGTCTAACTTTCTTGTTGTAACCTCTAGACATTCTCTTCTGATATACTTTGAGATGATCATATGCTACTTGTATGCACTCATCTAGTAGTTCAAGTTCTTGCAACCTAGACACTCTATAGTCATCATCAATTACTAGACCATGCATTCTGATTCTTAGTGATGGGATTTCAACCTCAATAGGCAGTACTGCTTCAGACCCATAAACTAAAGAAAAAGGTGTAGCCCCCGTAGGTGTTTTGATACTTGTTCTGTAGGCCTAGAGAGCTGGATTGATCATGAGATGTCAATCTCTTCCTATTTTATTAACTGTACGGTGCAACATTTTCAATAGATTCTAATTAGAAGCCTCTGCTTGTCCATTCCCTTGAGGATAGTAGATAGAAGACCAATGTTGTGTAATCTTGAATTTAGCACATAGATCATCTAGATCTTTGTTCTTGAATTGTCCACCATTATCTATGATGATGGAATGAGGTATCCCATATTTGCATATGATATAGTTCAATATGAATATAGATATTTTCTTTCCAGTTGTTTGTGTCAAAGGGACTGCTTCTACCCATTTTGTAAAATAATCTATAGCTATGATTATATGGGTATGTCCATTAGAAGAATGAGGATGTATGGCTCCTATAAGATCAAAGGCCCATTGATGAAAAGGCCATTGTGTAGTGAAGGGAATTAGCTCTCTCCCTGGAGCATGAAGTAAGTTGCCATGTACTTGGCACTTTTGACAATTCTTAGCAAACTTGATAGACTCTTTCTCCATTTCAGGCCAATAGTACCCAACCCTAATAAGTTTTCAAGCTAGTGTTAAACCATTCGAGTGTGACCCACAAATGCCATCATGGATTTCTTTTAACACACGTTGAGACTCTTCCCATTCTAAACATCTAAGTAGCATATCATCTAGACCTCGTTTGTAAAGCTCACGACCAATGATGACATATCGGGAGGTATTACGGATAAGGTATCTCTTTTCATGGCGGTTAAAGGTATCGGGAATGATTTGGTCATTGAGATAGGAGAATAGGTTTTTGGATCTAGATGAATCATGACCCACAATAGTGCAAATCATGCGGGTTTCAGGGGAGTCATATGTAGGATAAGATAGTGCTTCCACCAGGAACTCATAGCATAGCTCATGTTCAGGCTGCTGTAGTAGAGTAGATAGTGTTGCCATTGCATTGGCAACCTTATTCTCTGTTCTAGGTATTTGCTCAAATGTGATAGATAAGAAATACTTCTTTAGATCATCTACCATTCTCTTGTAAGGAATACGCTTTTCATCTTTAGTTTGATATACATCATTGACTTGATGGATAACAAGTTGAGAGTCTCCATGAATGTGTAGCTCTGTTACTCTCCACTCAATTGTGATTTTTATACCATTCAAAAGGGATTCATATTCCACAATATTGTTTGTTCAAGGGAACTTTAATCTAAATGCTTTTGGGATTGAGTATCCTTGAGGAGTGATGAACAATATGCTTGCTCCTGATCCATTTTGTGTATAAGAGCCATCAAAGAACAATTGTCATTCTCTAGAAGAAAGAGTCATGATAGAGGAATCTAGAAATTCCATTTGCATTGGTGTATCATCAATCATAGGTGTATCTTCTAATTGATCAACAATAACCTATCCTTTTATAGCTTTTCTCTCAACATATTCAATGTCAAATTCTCTTAAGAGCATGACCCATTTAGCTAATCTACCCGTGAGGGCATCTTTGCTTAGTAGGTACTTGAGTGGATCAATTTTAGCTACCAAATGTGTGGTATGAGCTAACATATAATGTCTCAGTTTCTATGATGCAAAGATCACAACTAGAAAAGCTTTCTCAATCATTGAATAGTTCTTCTCATATGCTACCAATGTTCTACTGATATAGTATATAGCTCTTTCCTTCTTATTCTCATCATGTTGTGCTAGCAATGCCCCCGGTGATGTATCTGTTGCGGAGACATATAAGATCAATGGCTTCCCTTGAATAGGAGGCATCAAGATAGGAGGATTTGAGAGATATTGTTTGATATGATCAAAGTTCTTCGAACATTCTTCATTCCATGCAAAGGTCACACTTTTATGTAATGTTTTTGTAAAAGGTTGTGATACGTCTACAAGCTGTGATATGAATCCCCTAATAGATTGAACTCTTCCTTGCAATGTCCTCATTTGACTAATATTCTTTGGAGGTTTCATCTCCATTATAGCCTTCACTTTAGCTGGATCCACTTCAATGCCCTTCTTTGAAACTATGTATCCCAAGAGCTTTCCAGAAGTGACACCAAAAGCACACTTCTTAGGATTTAGTCTGAGGCTAAATTTTTCCATTCTATCTAGTATCTTGCTCAAGTCATTTAGATGTTTAGTTCTGATCATAGATTTTGCCAATGTGTCATCAACATAATCCTCCATAGTCCTATGCATCATGTTATAAAAAATAGAAGTCATAGCTCTCTGATATGTAGCACCAGCATTCTTAAGCCCAAATGGCATGACATTCCAACACAAGGTACCCCATGCACATGTAAAAGCAATTTTCTCTTGATCCTCTGGAGCAATTTTTATTTGATTATATCCAGAAAAACCATCCATTAAAGAATACATCTCAAAGCCCGCAGTCATGTCCACTATCATATCAATGTTAGGTAATGGAAAATCATCCTTAGGGAAAGCTCTGTTTACATCTCTAAAGTCTGTGCACATGCTGATTGATTTATCTAGTTTTGAAATAGGTACAATATTAGAGATCCACTCTGCATAGTCAATAACTCGGATGAATCTGGCTTTTAGGAGCTTCTCTAATTCAGCTTTTACCAAGAGTGCAACATGAGGATGCATCTTTCTCAATTTTTTCTTGACAGGTTTGACATTTGGAGCTATAGATAAATGATGCATTATAAGATTAGGATCCAACCCTGGCATATCTGAATATTTCCATGCAAATTTGATCTTCTTCTCTGTTAAGAATGTTGTAAATTTTTGCTTCTCTTCTTCTGATAAAGATTGTGCTACATGAATCAACTATGGTTCTTCTGTTGTTCCCAAATTTATAGATTGAGTGGGCTCAATTAGAACTGGAGACCTGCCCTGTAAATGACTTGGAAGGACATCAAATATCTCATCCTTAGGCACCTCAGAGAGGTTTTCACCTTCGGATATGTCTTTTATTTTTACTTTTGTAGGTTTTGAGACTGCCACAAAGTGGTTTTCACCCTCAGAACTCCTTTTCTTTTTATTCTTATTTTTATTTTTTTGACTAAGATACTTGATGTCCGACTCTGTCATGCTAACACTCAGTTCACTGATGGAAGTCCTTATTCAGGCTTAGAATTGTTACCTTACATCAGGCATTAAGGCTAACAACAATTCTATCCCGACAATGGAAACCTCTCCTAGTTGTGGGTAGACTATGAATGAAGAGGAATCTTTGGATTCTAGGCCAGTTCCTATAAAATATGGAATATCACTTTCCTAATCTGCAAACTATTGGGAAAAGGGAAAAGAATACTAAAACTAAAAAGATTAGGGTGATACACCAATGAATAATTTAGACTTCTCAAAAAGATGAATTTCAATCCTGACTTACAAATGAGTACTTTTAACAATCTAATTCTCTGTTCAACATATAGGTTAACAAACTCATGCTATCAGGGTTCTACCACAAACAGCTTGGAGAATTAACAACATACATTTCTCACGCAAGGCCTAGGGGTAGCTAATTTTCTTGAGAAGGAACAAAATCATTCACTTCTTTCAGATAATAACCAATTTTAACACTTGCTAGAAAAGATGAAATAGGATTTGATATTGAAAATAAGTACACACAATGGGAGTCAAAGAATCTAGTTCATTTCTTCAAAAATCTGACAAGATGATTACAAAAATGGCCTTCGAAGCACCTAGGAATGATATGTTCACTAAAATGTCCTCTCTCCAAAATCTGCAACCCTTAATTGATTCTCAAAAATCAATTTAATAATCAACTCTAGCCTCCAATTCAAAAATCCAAGCTCCTCTATCTTAGCTTAAAAACGTGCCTAAGAATATGCTATTACAATGAGTTCCTAAAACATGCCTCTCTTCCTAAATTTTGGCATAAAAATATAAGGAATTGATCCTTTTACAAATAAAATATGCCAAAATTTGAACAAGAGATTAATATTAAATATAAAACTTAATATTAAATACTACCCATAGACCCTAACTCTTATTTCATAACCTAGATAAAAATCTAAGTGTAAACTATTGCAAAGTGGAGAAGTCGACATGACCCTCAATCCACTTGCAATGCATCGGATGGGATAAGCACAAAAGGTGGCATGTTCAGTTTTTGAGGCTAGAGCTGGCACTGCCATGCATTGAATGCATTCTCTGCTTGGCGGACTCCAAAAATTAGTTTATTCTTTCCTTGGCATTTGTGTTTGTTCTCTTGAAGCTTCTCAGAGAAAACTTAGGGAAATGAAACCCTAAGCTCTCCTATAACTATGAAGGAACTCGGCTGTACTATGATGATCTTCGACTGCTGTTGGAGTTGAGCCTTCATCTGCTACTTCTTTGTGTGCATCTTTGATAGAACTCAGCATTTCTCCATCTTTCCATCAGTGAACTGTAAGTTATCTTCAAATTCCTTGTTGATTCTTTTGCAATGGAATACAAAGAATAAGCATGCGTTTCTCCTTGTTAACTATTTTTTCTACTGTTGCTTTTGATATACTCATAGTTAATGAGTTATAGTTGTATCTTTGTTTTCAACAGTTGAACTTGTTGTTTCATTCCTTTACTTTGCATTACTGAAGGTTCTCTTTTATTGAAATTGAGCCCATATCATGCTTTATGGCATCCATTGTTTTGCATCTTTGTTTGAAATGAATATGCAATGAAATTATAATCTGCAGCAAAAAATGTGGGCTCTCCATTCTTCTTGCCGATACTTCACTATTTGTTTGAGAATGTGACTATTTCTTTTGAAAATAAACTCACGGTTTATGAATTTGTAATAGCAGTGAAACTATAACTTGTAACTCTCAGCTTGAGAGAACTCAGATATATGAGAGTTCTTCTTTTATTGCATAAACAACAAACCCTTATCATGATTCACGACACTATTGAAAACTGAAATTAAGAGCTCATAGTTTACTGTATTTCTTTAATAACAAGAACTCACCACCACAAGCTCTATTATAGCATTTGTTGATAGTCGATGACTAGCATTAACTTGTCAATGGCTCATGTCTTTAGATCTAGTTATTCATATATGCTGTTATGTTATTTTTGAATTTGCTGTTGTAAACACTTCAAACCTGAGCTCTGTTTTAACTCATTTTTTACAAACCATTCATGGGTTCAAAATTCATGAACCTGAACTGTTCAAAGCACTTATATAACAACTGTGAATACATCTTTATGCTGCTCAACTACTTGAAACTAGCATAAAACTGTGAACTCATATTGTGAACCAGTAATAGTCATGGGTTTTTAAATTTATCAAGGAAAATCTTCCTTCATACCTATTGATAACTGGAAATCCAGTATGTAGCTTGTGGGTATCATCTGAAGTTGTCATAACTATTTTTCTTCAGTTTCAAATGCCAAAATATTAAGCACAGTTTTAGAAATTAACAAGAACTCATTGACAATAAGCACTGAACATTGATATGTTTGAAGAATTGCTTATCTTTTAAGCTCGAACCCATGACTGGCAGACAAAAGACATCTTTTTCTATATATGAAACTTGTAATAATTATGATTGTATACTGGCAACACATTTCTCACATATAAGGAATTTTGGATTACTTCAATTCTGTAACTTCATCAATTTTTGTATCTTCCTCAACATATTTTGTGATAACATAGAAATGAAGCCCAAAATCATGACTGAGACTTTTGAAGATAAATAAATAATGGCTCTTTTTAGAAAGGCTACATGAAGACACTTCTGTTCCAGTTTAGACATATTTTCCATTTTATGTTCAGCTTGCATCCTGTAGCTTTGTATACTGTATACAATTTTCATTGATGCTGAATCTGCACTTAATATGATAAGTACAACAAGATGCAAATGTTTGTTCACTGTTAATGAAGTTTGAGCACGGGCTCGTGACACTCAAAAAAAATAGAATGTTAAATAATGAGGTTAGAACACGGGTTCATGACACTCAATAAAACAAACTGTAAACACTTTATGATTTTATAGCTTAATCTTGAAGCACTCTTTTGTATTCAGCAACAAATATGATTATAGCTTGAAAATGTACTTCTAAAATAGTAAGGACATATTTGTACCAATATTTATGCAGCACCATTTGTATCTTGAACTGGAAATTTGGCAATCATTGGCATTTCTTGTAGCATTCTTATCATAGAAACCAGCTTGATCTACATCTTTGACAATAACTGGATATGAACACCAGTTAGCTATTATCTGCAAGATAATCCGTTAAGCTCTCAAATAACATCATTATGAAATACATTATCTGAAAAAGGTTTCTTAGTTTGGAAACATACTAAGTCCCTTTAATTCAGACACCTGGTTAATAAAAAGGACAATATACACCACAATGATCATTAGTAGTAAAAGGTTTCATGTCAGAAACAAGTCCCTTTAACACTACCTTGCAGTGAGTGTCAGTGTACATTTCCTTATTTCATTTAATTTTCCAGATTGATATGCAGTATTGAAAACTTTATTGCTACAGTATGTTATTTGATTCTCATGTATTGCTTAGATCCATCAGGATCTAACCATTTTTTTCTTTCTTATGCAGATGGAAACCTTAAAGACCTAGATGCAAATGGAGACTTAGACTCGTGAAGACCTAAATGTAGAGACCTAAGTGCAGAGACCCAAGTGTAGAGACCCAATAGATAACCAATAGATAACAACCAATACATGGGACCCCTATTCCATACTTTAGTCTTTCTTTTAATTCTGCAATGTACTCTATTTATTGATGAAACATGGAACAAGAAAGGACATTTGTATGTCACATTTAATTAGTATGAAAGTACAATGTAATGATTATTTATGAATTTTTGGAAATTTTGGAATGATAATCAATACTTAGAGTACAATAATGACATCTAAAATGAATGCAATAAGGACATGTAAACTAACAAAACCTACAAGGTAGTGTTAATTAGACCAACAAAATGCAACCTTTTCCTACTAATGCTTATTGTGTTGTATGCTAGATTTTTGAGTAACAGTCCTCATAGGCTCAACTGCATTGAGGTAGCAAGTAAGGGCATAGTCATTCGGGAAGGTATAAATACCATGGCTCGGATTTGTGGAGGTTTGATCAAGAAGTTTAGGATGTTGGATAGTCAAAGTGGGGAAAGATTGGGATATAGTGTTTACGGATATGGATCTGTCATCATTGGTACTGACCTGACGCTCGAGTTCAAAGGTGATATTACAACTTAAGACATTCAATTCATGAATAGGCTCAATGTCATTGTGGAAGTCCGATTCAGCCATCAGTGGATTAGACTCGATAAGTTCATTACTTCGCTCTAGACTTACGTTGGGTGTAGGTGCATATTGGTGAATAACATCAACATGTTTTTCTGTGATAAGCTCATCTTCCTCTGGAATGGCTCCCCATTCATAGTCATTAGATTCTTCATCTATGCCTCTAGGAAATCTAAGAACGTGAGTAAAGTCAGGATGAATACCCCAAGAAGGGTTACCCTCAGATTTTGATTTGAATTCATACTCATGGGAATTTGTCTCAGAATAACTACCACCTTCCTCTTTGTCTGTTTGATTGTCCTCAAGATGAGCTGGTTCTTGTGTTGCAACTATCTCTTGCTTTATAGTAGGTTCTTGTGTTTCTACTACATTGATTCTTTTTATTGGATCATCTTCAGCTTCAAGGAGGTCTTTGATTTCTTTAGGCAAATGCTCATAAGGAATAAGTTTTGAGCTATCTGAATCACTATCTGATGGTTCAGTTTCTTCCTTCTTAAGAAGGGGTTCTCCTGGTGCAATCTTCTCTATGACATGAGAACAATTACCTTTGAGGTGGAAGGGTTTCTTTTTAAAGCCTAAGCCAACAATATCTTTGTTTGCCCTACCAATATGTGAAATAGGTGTTATAAGACCTTTTCCTCTAACTCCTAGAGGTCTTTTACCTGGATATCCCATCTTAGCTATTAATTTATCTCCTGGACCATATGCCATAGAAGGGATTTTGGATACTGTAGAGTCACTAGTCGAAACAACTTGAGATTCAGGTGTATCTTTGTATAGCCATGTAAGCACAGCTACATCTTCTTGAAATTCTTTCTTAGAGACTTGTTCTGCTACAAAATTCTTTTTATATGCCTCAAGGGGTTCTTTAGATTCTGGTTTGGACTGTTTCAAAGACTGTCCATAAGACTTAGGTGAGATAGGGAGAGATGTCAAAGATAAGACTGGCTCTATAGTATATTCTCTGATACCACTTTCTTTGATATTGACCTCTTTGGCAATCTCTTCCATTTTAGATGTGGATGCTTCTTTTGTTGGTTTAAGAGAAGATTCTCTATTATTAGGCACAAGTTTATCTGCACTGTCCTTCAATGTATTGCAAGTGGTAGATATGTCTACTAGGATAGTAACCTCTACTCCTTCATAAGGAAACTTCAAACATTGGTGGAATGTAGAAGGAATAGCTTGCATTTCATGTATCCATGGTCTCCCTAGAAGAATGTTGTAAGCCAAAGGTAGATCAAGAACTTGACATATAGTATCTCTGATAACTGGACCTACTCTGATAGGTAATACAATGGTGCCTTTAGAAGATCTTTCTTGTTCATCATAGGCTTTTATAATTATTTTCTTTCTAGGATCAATAGCCATTTCTAAAAATCCCAATTGTGTGACCAAGCTGTAAGAACAAATGTTTAGGCCAGCGCCCCCATCTATCAACACATGTTTGACTCTACGATTCTGGATCAAGACTTCTATATGCAAGGGCTGATTATGTGGGTGACTCAAGGAGTTGTCATCTTCCTTTGAAAAGGAGATATATTGCGGAGATGTAAGATGTCCAACCATAGTCTAGAACCTGTCTAAATCAAGGTCATCAGGAACATTGGATCCGAGCAAAGCTTTGTCTAGAATAGCTCTATGAGCTGGAGATATTCGAAGCAACTCAAACATGGAGATATTTGCATTAGTGTGTTGGAGTTGTTGAACAATGCTATAAGATGTTGGCCTCGTGTCTTTAGGATTGGAAGATTTAGAAGCAACCTTCTATTTGGAAGTGGAAGAAAGATTGAAGGGCATCTTAGGGACATTTGATGAATATGGGATTTGTCAGTTCAGATGTGCCTGAGCTTGTGATCGAGTAACTACGTTAGCTGAAGGATGATCTCTATCTCTTCGCACAATTGTGATGACATTGCAATGCTCAGGGAGACAAGGTTCAACCATATTGATAATAGTGTTATTTCCAGGGTAAGCATAATTGACCTTTGCCCCCATATTAGGCTGAGAAGATGAAACTTCTTGACCATGTTTCAGAAATGGTTCTGTGAATGTTGTATGATCATTATTGCTCTTATGATTGTCAATCATGATGTCTCCCTTATCAATCAGATCTTGAATAGTATGTTTCAAGCATAAGTAGTTATTAGTTTTGTGACCTTTACCCTAATGGAAATCACAGAATTCATTCTCTCTCCACCATTTTGGTTTAGGGTCAGGATTAGTGTGAGGTCCTATCCCGACCTGTCCTAGTTTGACGTTCATTTTGACTTTTTGATTCATAAGGATGATACCTTGAATATAGTCATTTGATCTATTTTGGATTACATATGCTATCATTGGATCTTATGAGATAGTTGTTATAGATTCTTATGATGATCACGTTAGTCATACTTTTATATATGCTCATTTTGGTTCCATGATTATCTCTGATATATGAATACTGCATTCTACATTTGTTATGTCATCTTTTAGTATAATGAATATAGGTGAAATCATGGTTCTATGATAAGTTTAGGATTACACACTTATGTGGATTACCTAATGTTTTATGAATGCAAATATATATGTATTTGTCAAGTTTAGATGTTACTACTCTATTTTTGAAATGATTATTAATGCAAGATTTTATAATGTACTGACATCAAATTTGAGTGTGCAGGAACATGGTCATGGATGTAAGTCGGGGAAACAAGATAGGATCTTAGTGCAATCAGTTTGAAACCAAGGTCAACTCTAAGAAGAGTATGACCTCATTGTGACATGATTTCTTTCATAAATGTGTTGCATGTATTTATGTGGTTGACAATGTTTGTAAATGTATGTTTGTTAGTAAGTTTCTCTTGTGTAAATAAAATTGCAATTTGAAACTAAGCATGCCAAGTATGTTTGTGATGTGTATTATTGTGATGTGTCACTTGACACCTTTGTGATGAAGTGGCATGTTGAGTGGATTATGGACCCCACCCTCTCCTTAGTTTGTCTTGAGCATTCCTAAGCTAGGTAGGTGGGTTAAGGAATGAAGATTTGATGAAACCAATACTCCATTTTCAGATGCATGATTAATATGCATTTTTGAGAGGTTTTGTGGAGTCCTAAGGTGTGGTTTAGGTTGAATTTTGGTGCCCCAAGGTTAGTACATGGGTTAGGGGGCTTATTTATTCTATTCCCACTTTCTTAGGCCACCTTTTTACCTCTCCAAATGGGCCATTTTTTATATGTACGAAAATGAAAGTGCTATCTAGGATGTCCCTCATATTCATGTGTTGAAATTCATTCCAACCTTAGGCAAGGGGAAGTGTCATTTTGTCTTAGATCTAGAAAGCTAATTGCCTTGGGAAGTGAGGTGAGAGAAGAATGTTTGAATGACTTTAGGGGAGAGAGAATTAGGAAGAACACACTTGTTCATTTTGGTCTAGGAGAGAATTAGAGAGTGAGAGGAGATCTAGAAAGTTTTGGGTACTAAATAGATTTGAGAATAGCAAGCTTGGAGACAAGGGAAGCTCAACTTCAACTCTTTAATTCAGCCTTGTCTTAGGAGGAGGTTGGTGGTTCTCTACCTAGTGTTTATTTTGAAAATGCTTTGAAAGAAATGTACTATGTGAAAATTGTAAACTACTTTACCATGTGTGGATCTTTTATTGTTTGTTTTCATTTTTGAGATTTTTGGCTTCCAATCTTGTTTGTTCTTGAATTGTTCATGTTTATGGGTGTGCAAGTTCATTCCTCATCCTTGGGAGGATTAGAGGAGAACTTGGGGTGAAGGACCTAAGTTGGGATTTTCTTATGTTTGAGTGCATGGTTGTATGGGCACCATGAGAACCTACTTATGTATGTTTTGGGGGCCATAAGGGAATTGTGATGCTCTTGGATTTGAGCTGTTGGGTTGGAAGTGCCTTGTGAAGGCTTGTATAATATGCTGAAATATTGTTTGTTATAAGTTAGGTGTCTCCATAAGGGAAGATTCCACCTTCACCCATTATATGGATTATATGTAAGAGTCGTTTGTGCAGGCTTGGGAAGGGAGTAATATGTGAAAATCTATGTTTCAAATTGAGTTAAATGTTTATGTATTGTGTTGTATGAGTGTATTCTATCCTATACTTGTTTCCCCAAGCTTGAGGGTGGCCATGTAATGGCCTAGGCTGGGAGGTGAGCCTCCATGGGCATGTGGAAGAAGTCATGTGCTTGCAAGTTTGGTTTCTTGACTTGAAGAAGTAGCCCAAATCTGAAGGATAAAGTTAAAGTTGAAAGCTCCTAAAGAATGTTATAAGGTGTATCTAGTTGAGAGAGTTTTGTTCTATTCATTTGTCCTTCATGTACATATAAAATTGTAATATTTTAAGAGCTGGAAACAAACTGGTTGCTTAGTAGTTCTCTGTATTAGCCATAGTAAATGTATTTGCTTTCAAAAAGTAATTTTCTAGTTTCTACAACTATTAATTATATTCTGAATTCAGTTCTCTGCTATATAGTTAATTGGATTAGATATGAATCTGGAAAATGTCAAATTTATTTATTTGACTAGAAAATGTTGAATTTCCTGCAACTGTAAATCTTCTTGCTAAATCAGTCTTCCAATAAATATGTAGAATGAAAATGGTTATGTACAGAAAATTGTTTAGTTAGGCTTTGTTAGTCTTTGAAAGATAAATTTTCTTTTTACATCTATGAAATGCATTTAAATAAAGTTTAAAGATTATTTTGTTAATGCTGGTATTCTGTCAATGCTGTACTTTCACAGTCAGTATAATTTTATAACCAGTCTTTTGAAATAGAATATATGTTAAATTGATTGTTGTTACATAATATACATTCAGACTTAAGATTGCATCATAGTTACAAATGTATGAACAAGACAGACATAAACCTTAAATGTGAAAGAAAATATCACTTAAATAGTTGTAAATGTTGCTATAAATGTATGCACTATAGAATGGATAAGAAATTAATTTGTTTATCCTAAATCTGTTGTATATAATAAACTATTAGTATAAAACTTAATAGTTTTTTTTTGTAATAAATAACTATATATACATATATAGTTTAATACTATATAGATATATATATTTAAACTAGATAATTTTATTCTATCTTCATCTTTAGATTCTATTCCTATTCATATGTTTTCAGTTTGGAAATTATTTGTTTGTATACATAATTTTTATATATATTATATTATACAAAAAAATTATGTATAATATAATATATATAAATATATATATATATATATATATATATATTTTCATTTTAGGAAGGGCCCAGTTTAATAATACCAAATCACTGTTTTAATATTTGTAAAATTATAATATAATTATATATATTATATATTATACATATGATAATGTATAATACATAATATAAATAATAATATTATAGATTTTTTATATATATATAAAATAAATGAAAAAAATAAAATAATATATAATATAATATTATATATTATATACTATACAATATATATAATAAATAATACTATATTGTTTAATACTGTATTGCAAACGAAATAATAAAATAAGTAAAAGTTTAAGCAAATTTTTTTTGGGGGCTCGGCCTGCCGAAACCCCCACCACTGTGCTCTAACGCGCACGCAACGCCACAATAGAGGAACTGTGCTCCTCACACCCGTGGGTGTGGGAGCACAGCCCCCCCGTCACCCGATAGCGGTGGTGATAAGGGATTAAGGCCTGCCAACCACCGCTAACAGGTGGCGGAGGAGCTGTGCTCCCACACCCGTGGGTGTGTGGAGACTCAGACCCTCCACAAGCAGGGGAAAGGGGTGCAAAACCCCAGTTCATTTCAAACAAAAAAAAAAATCTTTAATAAAAGCTTTTTCATTTGCTGCGGACAAGCAATACGTCAATGTCATTAATAAATTAACTAATGCAGATCTGTAGTTTTTTATTGTATAAACACAATGATATACATAAAAAAAAATTATACAGTGCCGCCATTAAAAGTAAACAAAACTACATAACAGTTGCCATTTGATATGGCAGTCTTTGAAAAGACATAGACATAAACGAATCGGGTAAACAGACCTGATACGTTTTCATCTAGTGCAAATGCTAGCACTAACATGTATTTAGACCTTCTTTTTGTTTAGAGCATAATAATGAGAGTTATCTGGTATGAAAGGAAGAGACTCTCTTATGGAAGAAGAGATCTCTTGCTGTCGCACACTCTCTCACTCTGTGAGTTGTACATCACAAGCTTAACTTCTTCATCATGCCCTAAACCTACACACACACAGAAAAAAAAGAAAAGAAAGGGGAATAACATTGAGAGCCTTTAGGGTTTTCTGGAAGTTTTAAGAAGGCCCCAAACCCTAATTTTGAATTAGGGTTTGGAGGGCCCAATTCATTATTAAATTTTTTTATTTAGGTGATAATGTTCTCCCCATGAACTTTATTAATGTCTTAGTTTTGGTCTTTTAATTTAATGAGCAAAGAGTGAGTAATTCAATCGGTGAGATGTTGTTATGTTTTTCATATAGTTAGTGGGTTATTTATTTAAGTGGATATGTTTCTCATATGAACTTATTTATTGAATAAGTTGCCGACATTTATTTTAATTGAACAAAGGTAATTCTTTATGTTAGTGAAAAATTTAAGAGAATTATTTTTTAGAAGATTGGTAAATTTTATTAAGTTAATAATAATTAAAGTTCAATAATTATGGTTGCTTTTTCCCCTTTGTTATGTTTTATCATTACCGTTTACTAAATTAAGTTACGGATTAATTGTTAGTAAATTTTAAATCGAAGAATTTAGTAAGATGGAAAAAGTTTTATATATGTTCTTTATTTTAATTATTATTATTATTTTGGCTAAAAAATTTTCATATTAAATTTAATTTTATTTTCTACACAAAATTTATATGTATAAATTTAAGGGATGTTATTTCAATATAGTAATTGAAATTATTAATTTAGAAAATGTAATTGAATTCCTTAAAGATTATTAATTAGGAGAAGAAAACTTAGTTTATTTGAGTATTAGCTAGGTTAATATTTGTTTTGTTATTTCTAAATAAAAAATTAGCCTTTAGCGAATTAAATCACCCCTTGAGAATTCATAGGGATAAACCGTATTATCCTAGTACATCATGAAACCATTGGAATATGATATTCCCTTTAAAACTTCTATTATCTTCCTCGTCGCCTAATGACTTCTATCATGTAGGGGATGGAGGCATGCCAATGCTTGCCTCATGATCCTTTATGTGTCATTGGGTGACTCGCCCAAGCGAGCTTACGATCCTAAAGCTTCACATCGAAGGGCTTTTGTGTATCCTAGTTGTCTTAGGTGTATGTTATTGTTTGTTTTATAAAAAAATTTGTTGTTGTGTTTTTGTCTGATTATTTTGGGCATTACATTTTGGTATCAGAGCATAGTTTCTACTCTAAGAACCTTTTAACCCATTATGTTTGCCTAACTTATAGTTGTTTTGTCCTTAGTGTAGGATGCCCCCAGTCACACGTAGTGCTCACAGACGTGGGTGTAGAACCACAGGCGGACGTGTGGCAGTAGAGGGAGATGAGCGAGTAGCCAAGGGGCTAGGTGATGAGCAGAGGCCTCCACACTTGCCGCCACCTAATCCCAATCAGGATGTCCTTAATGCCTTACAGAATCTAGCTAGCATTATCATGGACAGGTTACCTCCGGGAGGCCAATAGGCTAGACACCGAGAGTGGAGTAGGAGTCCCCCTCCTAGACGAGTAGCAGAGGAGGAAGTTCATGAGGGCGAGTCAGTGCATAGGCCAGAGCCGCCACCAGGGCTAGTGCCGAGAGTACCTCATGACGCAAGGGACCTGATTAGAGACCTTATCAAATTACAGCCACCACCCTTTTTGGGATCCATGGTTGGGATAGAGGCAGAGGCTTAGCTTTTAAGCCTCGAGCATTGCTTTGGGTTGCGTTCTTAAGAGAGAAACCTTAAGGCACGCTTTGCAGTACACATGCTGAGGGGTAACACTACCACTTGGTGGAAGTAGGAGGAGGTTAAGAGTCACCTTACCATGGACACCCTCACATGGGGGATCTTCTTGGAGAGATTTCAAGCCTGATATATGTCAAAGCATTTCAGACAGTGTCGCATCGATGAGTTTCACGACCTCCAACAGAGAGGCATGTCAATAGCTCAGTACGAGAACAAGTTTCTCAAACTCCTTCCTTATGTGGACTACATGAAGGATGAGAAAATCTAGGTCAACCGGTTCATCAATGGGTTGAACTATGCCATAGCTGACAGAGTGCGATTGGTACTCGCAAGAGATCTACGTGATACAATGGAGAGGGCCATGGTAGCTAAGGAGATCCATAATAGATCTCATGATGCCCGTGACCAGTCACAAAATTGGAATGCCACATCTCAGTCTTCTGGTTTTCAGAAGTCTCATTGGAAGGGAAACCATAAGAACTCATCAGGATCGTTTAGGACACCTCAGCAGCAGCAGCAGCAGTAGAACCAGAGGCAGAAATCTTCTCAGGGACAGTAGGGCTCTAAGCCCAAGCAATGGCACTCACAAGGATCTCGATGAGATCAGAGGGGACAATCTCAGGCTTCCAGAGGTGGATTCAGTGTGTCTAGTGTTACAAGAGGACAACAATAGTCTAGGCCTTAGGGTATACAGCTACAAGCTAGAGGATCGTGCTACACATGTGGTGCCATGGGGTACATAGCTAGGGATTGTCCTAAAGGCTATTTAGCCAGTAGTCAGAGAGTGGTAGCCTCTGAGCCTACTATAGTAGACATGGGCAGAGCACACAGGGTGTTCGCAATGGTTGATAACCACCATCCTGAGCACCAGGCTATAGTCATTGAGACTGTAGGCATGATCAGAGGTAGTAGTGTTTCTATCCTTTTTTATTCTGGAGCCACCGACTCTTTTATTTCACCTTTCATAGTGGAGCGATGTGGGCTAGTGGTAGCTAGGTAGGATGTTAGTTGGGAGGTTGAGTTAGCCTCAAGAGCTAGGGTATTCGCTAGTTCCTTGGTGAGAGGTTGCCAGTTACAGATTAGAGACTTTACCATCATAGTTGACCTTCATGTCACACCACTTGGATCCTATGATGTCATTCTCGGCATGGATTGGCTCTATTCCCATAGAGCCAAGATGGATTGTAGGCAAAAGATAGTGGAGTGCTTAGATGATGATGGGGTGACCTCAGTTATTGCAGGAGTTCAAAGACCTGCATCGCTTCGTATGATTTCTGCTATGCAGCTAAAGCGGTGCATGCGGAAGGGATGTTAGTTATATGCTATCACTATCAGTGATAGAGAGGAGGAGATAGAGAAGGAGACTTCTCTTGATGACCACCCTATTCTATAGGAGTTTGAAGATATTTTCCCTTCATAGTTACCAGGAATGCCACCACCTAGGGTAGTGGACTTTCATATAGATCTTGTTCCAGGAGCAGAGCTAGTTTCTAGAGTACCCTATAGGATGACTACACATGAGCTCAGGGAGCTCAAGATTTAGTTAGAGGAGCTCTTGGAGAAAGAGCACATTCATCCTAGTGTATCTCCATGGGGTGCACCCATTATCTTTGTTAAGAAGAAGGACATATCTCTTAGGTTGTCCATGGATTACCGAAAGCTAAACAAGGTGACCATCAAGATTCAGTATCGCCTTCCTAGGATTGATGACTTATTTGATCAGCTTCAGGGAGCCCGAGTGTTCTCCAAGATAGACTTGAAGTTGGGATATCACTAGCTAAGGATCGTGGATAGTGACATCCACAAGATTGCATTCTACACACGTTATGGACATTATGAGTTCACGGTGGTACCTTTTGGACTTATGAATGCTCCAACTATATTCATGATTCTCATGAATGGAGTATTTTGTTCATTCCTAGATAGATTTATTGTGATATTTTTGGATGACATATTGATATACTCTCGAGATGAGCATGAGCCTAAGGAGCATTTGAGGTAGGTTTTGCAGTGCTTGAGAGATAATCAGTTGTACGATAGCTTGCTAAAGTGTGCATTCTTCAGGATAGAGGTTCACTATTTAGGCCATGTGATATCAGGAGATGGGATCTCAGTAGACCCATCTAAGATTAGGTTAATTATGGAATGTCTGGCACCTACTAGCGTGACAGAGGTCAGGATCTTCATGGGCCTTGCAGGCTATTATAGATGTTTTTTTGAGGGTTTCTCTAGAGTGGCCCATCCCATCACTTCCCTTCAGAGGAAAAGGAAGAAGTTTGAGTGGACAGAGAGGTGCAAGAGAGCTTTTTAGGAGCTCAAGAGGGCTCTTACTAGTGCACCTATACTTGCGGTACTTGATCCTTCAGAAAATTTTATGGTATGCATGGATGCATCTTTAGATGGGATTGGGGCAGTACTGATGCAGGATGGTTGGGCTATTGCCTACGAGTCCAAAAAGCTTAGCTTAATTATCCTACCCATGACCTTGAACTAGCTGCAGTAGTGCATGCCTTGATGAGATGGTGACATTTCTTAATAGGCCACAAATTCAAGCTTCATTCAGATCATCAGAGTCTCTAGTATATATTCACACAGCCGAACCTCAATGCTAGACATAGGAGATGGATGGAGTTCCTATGTGAGTATGAAATTGACATTCACTACATCAAGGGTAAGGAGAATGTGGTCACAGATGCCTTGAGTAGGAGACGTCATGAGCTCTCAGCTATGACTACTAGTATAGATTTGAGAGGGTGCATACTGCAGCACTTACAGGAGGATGCCTTCTATTCAGAGGTTAGACAGATGGTTCAGGATTAGAGACCCCTAGAGGGGAAGTTCCCAGATTATACCCTGGAGTTTGATGGCCTTCTTCATCATAGAGGACATATTTATGTACCTTCTTTTGGTGGGTTATGGGATTTCATCATCCTTGAGGCTCATAGAGCTCCTTATGCAGTGCACCCCAGAGTTAAGAAGTTACATGCAGATTTGAGACAACTTTATCACTGGCCAGGTTTGAGGACACACATTGCAGAGTTAGTGGCTAGATGCTTAGAGTGTTAGTGGGTTAAGGTGGAGCACCATCATCCAGGTGGAATTTTACAGTCTCATGAGATTCCAGAGTGGAAGTGGGACATTATATCCATGGATTTTATAGTTGGTCTTCCTATGTCATCTGGTCACCACGATGCCATTATGGTGATAGTGGATAGGTTGACTAAGGTAGCCCACTTCTCACACATACACACTACTTTTACAGCACCTATAGTGGCACAGGTATTTTTTAGGGATATTGTTAGACTTCATGGCATACTATGCATGATCATATCAGATAGGGACTCACTCTTTACTTCATCTTTTTGGAGAGAGCTACAGACCGCTTTGGGCACCAGGCTCAATTTCAGCACAACATATCACCCAGAGATAGATGGTCGGACTGAGAGGGTTAATTATGTGTTAGAGAACATGCTACACATGTATGTGATGGATCATCAGGTTAGGTGGGAGGAGTACCTACATTTAGTAGAGTTTTCCTATAATAATGGGCATCAGTCATCCTTGGGTATGTCTCCATATCAGGCCTTGTATGGTAGATCTTGCAGGACACCGTTGAGCTGGGATAGGATAGAGGACAAAGTTTCCATTGGTCTAGAGTTGGTCAGACAGATGGAGTAGTAGGTAGAGCTGATCAAGCAATGTCTTAGAGAGGCCTAGGATCGATAGAAGAAGTATGAAAATGTTGGGAGGGTTGATAGAGAGTATATGATTGGTGATAGAGTCTTTTTGAGAGTGAGGCCGCATAAGAGCCCAATCCATTTTGGAAAGGGTTCTAAGCTGGCCCCTCACTTTGTCGGACCTTTTGAGATTTTGGAGAGGATAGGCCCAGTAGCATACCATTTAGCTTTGCCACCTAGCTTGTCACGCATCCACGATGTCTTTCATGTGTATGTTTTGAGGAAGTATATATATGATGAGTCTCATATTATTGATTGGGATGCTTTACAGGTGGAGTCAGACGAACAGCTAGCTTTGGAGCCAATACATATTCTAGCTTGCAGGACCTTGGCCCTTTGAGGTCGAGATTTGGACCAAGTTAGGGTCCAGTGGGATTGCTACGATGAGGTCACAACTTCATGGAAGGACATAACATAGATGAGAGATCAGTACCCCCATCTTTTTGATGAACTCCAGGAGGAAGTTCATGCCTAGGGGGGGAGGATGTGAGGTCCTATCCCGACCCGTCCTAGTTCGACGTTCATTTTGACTTTTTGATTCATCAGGATGATACCTTGACTATAGACATTTGATCTATTTTGGATTACATATGCTATCATCAGATCTTATGAGATAGTTGTTATAGATTCTTATGATGATCACGTTAGTCGTACTTTTATATATGCTCATTTTAGTTCCATGATTATCTATGATATATGAATATTGCATTCTACATTTGTTATGTCATCTTTCAGTATAATGAATATGGGTGAAATAATAAACTATTAGTATAGAACTTAATAGTTTTTTTTTGTAATAAATAACTATATATACATATATAGTTTAATACCATATAGATATATATATTTAAACCAGATAATTTTATCCTATCTTCATCTTTAGATTCTGTTCCTATTCATATGTTTTCAGTTTGGAAATTATTTGTTTGTATACATAATTTTTATATATATTATATTATACAAAAAAATTATGTATAATATAATATATAGAAATATATATATTTTTTCATTTTAGGAAGGGCCTAGTTTAATAATACCAAATCATTGTTTTAATATCTGTAAAATTATAATATAATTATATATATTATATATTATACATATGATAATGTATAATACATTATATAAATAATAATTTTATACATTTTTTTTATATATAAAATAAATGAAAAAAATAAAATAATATATAATATAATCTTATATATTATATACTATACAATATATATAATATGGTATATAATAAATAATACTATATTGTTTAATACTATATTGCAAATGAAATAATAAAATAAGTAAAAGTTTAAGCAAATTTTTTTGGGGGGGCTCTGCTCTGCCGAAACCCCCACCACCGTGCCCTAGCGCGCACACAGTGCCGCGGCATAGGAACTATGCTCCTCACACTTGCGGGTGTGGGAGCACAGCCCCCCCGTCACCTGCTAGTGGTGGCGGTAGGGGATTAAGGCCTGCCGACCACTGCTAACGGGTGGCGGAGGAGCTGTGCTCCCACACCCGTGGGTGTGTGGAGACTCAAACCCTCCACAGATAGGGGAAAGTGGTGCGAAACCCCAGTTCGTTTCAAAAAAAAATAAAAATTCTTTAATAAAAGCTTTGTCATTTGCTGCAGACAAGCAATACGACAATGCCATTAATAAATTAACTAATGCAGATCCATAGTTTTTTATTGTATAAATACAATGATATACATAAAAAAAAATTATACAGTGCTGCCATTAAAAGTAAACAAAACTCAATAACAGTTGCCATTTGATATGGCAGTATTTGAAAAGACACAGACATAAACGAATCAGGTAAACAGACCTGATACATTTTCATCTAGTGCAAATGCTAGCACTAACATGTATTTAGACCTTTTTGTTTAGAGCACAATAATGAGAGTTATCTAGTATGAAAGGAAGAGACTCTCTTATGGAAGAAGAGATCTCTTGTTGTCGCACACTCTCTCACTCTGTGAGTTGTACAACATAAGCTTAACTTCTTCATCATGCTCTAAACCTGCACACACATATATAAAAAAAAAAAAGAAGAAAGGGGAATAACATTGAGAGCCTTTAGGGTTTTCTGGAAGTTTTAAGAAGGCTGCAAACCCTAATTTTGAATTAGGGTTTGGAGGGCCCAATTCATTATTAAATTATTTTATTTAGATGATAATGTTCTCCCCATGAACTTTATTAATGTCTTAGTTTTGGTCTTTTAATTTAATGAGCAAAGAGTGAGTAATTCAATCGGTGAGATGTTGTTATGTTTTTCATATAGTTAGTGGGTTATTTATTTAAGTGGATATGTTTCTCATATGAACTTATTTATTAAATAAGTTGCCGACATTTATTTTAATTGAACAAAGGTAATTCTTTATGTTAGTGAAAAATTTAAGAGAATTAATTTTTAGAAGATTGGTAAATTTTATTAAGTTAATAATAATTAAAGTTCAATAATTATGGTTGCTTTTTCCCCTTGTTATGTTTTATCATACTAAATTAAGTTACAGATTTATTGCTAGTAAATTTTAAATCGAAGAATTTAGTAAGATGGAAATTTTTTTATATATGTTCTTTATTTTAATTATTATTATTATTATTTTGGATAAAAAAATTTCATAGTAAACTTAATCTTATTTTCTACACAAAATTTATATGTATAAATTTAAGGGATGTTATTTCAATATAGTAATTGACATTATTAATTTAGAAAATGTAATTGAATTCCTTAAGGATTATTAATCAGGAGAAGAAAACTTAGTTTATTTGAGTATTAGATAGGTTAATATTTGTTTTGTTATTTCTAAATAAAAAATTAACCTTTAGTGAATTAAATCACCCCTTGAGAATTCATAGGGATAGACCGTATTATCCTAGTACATCACGAAACCATTGGAATATGATATTCCCTTTAAAACTTCTATTATCTTCCTCGTCGCCTAATGACTTCCATCATGTAGGGGATGGAGGCATGCCAATGCTTGCCTCATGATCCCTTATGTGTCATTGAGCGACTCGCCCAAGCGAGCTTACAATCCCAAAGCTTCGCGTCGAAGGGCTTTTGTGTATCCTAGTTGTCTTAGGTGTATGTTATTGTTTGTTTTAAAAAAAATTTTGTTGTTGTGTTTTTGTCTAATTATTTTGGGCATTACAATCAGATTGTTGGATCTCAGGCAAAGAGATAATGTTATTAGCCAGCAGAGTTCTCATAGCTGATTCCAAAGATTCTCCAAGAAGAGTGAACTTTTGTTTAGTATCAGCGGACTAAGATTTGTATTCTGGCTTCTTTTGAGATGATTCAGACACCTTTTGTTCTGAAGCTTTGATGGCTTGGGTACCAATAGTTAGATTGAAAGTTGATGCTTTTGATGGGGCATGAATAATATCAACAACGCCATCTATGATGATGCCTTTATTCTTGTTCCAATTTTTGTTCTTGTCTTTAGAACTGGATACTGATTCGTACTTGTCCTCTTGAAGTGTGATGTCTCCTTTTTTCACAAGTACTTTTTCAATTTTGATCGCATTGTCTACCATCTTATCAAAAGATATATGATCTTGCATTTGTAAAGGGTAGTTGATCTCTGGAACAAGATTATTGATGAAGATTTCTAGTTTCTCAGTTTCTGGAATAGGCCTAGCATATAGAGAGAATTTCTTCCTCCATCTCTTGAGAAATGTCAAGAATGGTTCTCTTGGATATTGTTTGAGATTGCAGATATCGATCATGGTGACTGGATGTTGGATATTGTAGGAGTATTGCTGATAGAAAAATTTGATCAACTCAAAATTTTTGATAGTAGAAGGCAATCTAGAGAACCAATGAATGGCTGCTCCTCCCAGAGATCGAGGAAAGAGACGCATCAGATAGGTTGGTTCGTGCATGAACTCCATAGATTGTGTACAGAATTCTTTGACATGATCTTAAGGGTCAGAGTGTCCATCATACTTATCATATTTTGACATCTCCACTCTTTTTGGGAATGGTGGCATGTACAAGTCTTTGTCAAATGGAAAAGGACATAGAGCCTCCATGGAGAACTCCTTGGGTTCCTTTTCTTTCTCAAGTTTATTAAATTTAACTTGCATGGCATGCATTTGATTCATCATAGCTGTGAGGGGAGTTTCTTCCTCATGCATAATGATATCTTCAACATTAAATTTGAGAGGAAGTTTAGCTCCTTAATGAGCTAATTGTAAAAAATATGCTTCTCTATCTTCTTTCAAGAAATGCTTCATCATTGTTTTGAAGTTATCATCGTTTTGATATTGAGCAATTTCTTTAGGTGTGGGTTCCTAATCTGCACCATGTTGAGATTGAGCTCTTTGAGAGCCAAAGTTTGTCCCTACTTGAGACATGGTAGGAGTTCTCCCTGGGATAGATCGAGGAGGAGTTTGTTGATTACCTCTGTGAGTTGATGAAGGAGGAATGTAACCAGTTTTTAATCAAAAGTTGCCAAGACCATCATCTTCGTAAAGACCAAAATTGTAGAGTTGTTCAAGATTTGGACCCTTGACAGTGGTTATAGGTAAGGTATGGGATGCTTCTCCAAATTTCTTGTGAGAGGAAGCTCTAGTTTCCACCATTAACCTTGGGTGAAGCAAAAGAATATGATGAAGACAACTGAAGAAAGATCTGATTCAAGAAGATCAAATGATGCAACCTTGTCAAGGTTTGGTTGATTGAAGCTTGGATTAGACATAAATGAAGGAGACTGTGCCCTGGATGTATGGGTAGATTCCCAAAAAATAGCGGACACGAGTTCACAACACTTAGCCATTTTGATGATTGATTGAAGAGTGATAGTTATGACAAGGTTTTGACACAAGATGAAAAGGACTCAAATTGATTAAATAGAAGGCTGAATTGGATTCAAAAGGCCACTTTAGGAAAATGATTGGATTCTCAGTAGTTGCTGCTCTATTCTTGACACATTAATTTTCTTGATAGACTCTAGAAATAGGCTGGAAAAGCTGGGTCTTTGACAGTTCTGACAACTTTTTGGCAATTTTTCAAAATTTCTCAAACGACTTTCTGCAGTCTCGTATGACAGTGGGTATAGCATGAAATGAAAATTGACAAACTCGTACGACTATTGAAAAACTCGCATGAGAGTTGATAGCAGGGTTTTTGACTTTTTTGAATTGACTGGCAGCAAAACTTGTACAACAATATACCAACTACCATACAACAATCTGGGGGTTCTGAAATGACAATAGCCAAAAGTTGTATGACTTTCTGACTTTCGACTCCAGAAAGGTATTTGACATCAAATTTTACAATTTTTTAGATTTTTGCTTTCAAATTGTTCACAAAATTGTCTGTCCAGATTTGAAGATTGTAGCAGATTCATTCATTTTCAATAACTAGATAGATAAGCAAGCACGCAAAACAACAAGCAAGTGATTTCAAGCGTGTCTGAAAACAATGAACAGGGGACAAAGAAACCCTACGCATGAACAATCAAGTGACTAAATTGTGCTAATCCCTAGGAGTGCTAACAGTGTATGTTCCAAAAAGTTTTGCAATAACGCACATATTCCTAGAAAATGAAAATTTGGTCTCACTAGGGTTTTTAGTAATGGTTGGACTTTGCAACTTTTGTGATCTCAAGAGGGCGAACTCCAATCTAGGTGCACCGGGGTTTTGACATGGTCTAAGAACTTAATCTTCAAGATCTGCTAGGGAGATCTGACAGCCCAACAAGAGACCACACTTGTGAAGATTTCCTCCACAAGGACATTTATATAGCGACTGTCACTACCACGGCGAAAATGACTATTACCGCTTGAGGTTCCATCAACGTGGTTGACCCAATTAAGGGAATGTCCACTATGGTTAACCCCCTCTAAAGGTGACTCACAAAATATACCATATGGAGACTGGTTCCAGATTCAAGGATCTGATTTTTTGGTACTACCCAAAAAGGGAGTAGAGCATAGTCCTCTAGCCTTTTCACTTTTAACTCAAACAAAGCAGACAGATTAATCCGACATGCTAAGACCAAGATTATCTCATAAAGATCTATGATGTCAACCACTCATGATCTATCAACCTCTCCGGAGAGAGAATGTATCAATCAGAAGCTGAAGACACACAAATCTAGTAGAACATGAGACACTCTTAGTATCCTCCCTACCTACAAGAGTTCCTTCATTGAGAAGAGTTTCGCTGGAAACCCACTCTCTCAAGAAACATAAATAGTGTTCATAGGGCCTATTTACTATGTGTAACAAAGATGCTGAAAAGCAAGTCTATGTTCATTTTTATAGCCCAAAATGAAATATGTGATATAAAAGCAATAAAGGTCACACAAGCTTGACACGCAAGAGTTCTTTTTAATCTAAATCAAAACATTATCAGCTGAAAAGATTACTTGAATTCCTCACAATGTGCTTAGTATATTCTTACCTATTTTTAGCAATTCTCATGCTTTTTCCCAATCAAAATCAGTAGAAATCAATCAGAAACAACAAATTTCAATTGTTAATGTTAGCTGTCAGTCCAAGTCTGGAAAACTACCTAAAAAGGTGAATCAACAATTGAAACTTGGCACTAAAACTCATACGACAGTGGGCCACCTCCCAGATGACATTCCAGAAACTCGTATGACATTGGGTACCAGACCATATGACAATCGAGATTCCAAATGACACTATGATTCTGATGGTATGATTCTTGATCAAATAAACTATCATATGACAGTGGGTATATCCTGGTATGAGTTTCTGACAAAACTCGTACGAAAATTGTATGGACAGAAATGAAAAATCACAATTTGGAACATAAAATGACAAGAAGATGATAGAAATTGATAGAAATGGAATGGAAACCCATTTCAGGGCCCCACGGTGGGTACCAAAAATGTGTGTGAATTTTGTACCTGTCTGTAGACACAACACTTTAGTAAAACATTAGAGGTTAGCTCAAAATCAAAATCATGCAGTGAAATGGAAACTAATATAACCAGGCAATTTACTGCCTTCTAGTAGATGCGAGTATGTATTCTCAGATTATACCGAGATCAGTGACCTTGACGACACCTAAATGAAGGATTTGAATGCAGATTCTAGATATGAATTAAATGAAAATTAATCTATATTTTTGGTTTTTCTGTGCAATAAGATGAAATAAACTGATATGAATCTATTCTAGATGAAAAATTGATATACAATGCAATTAATCTAACAATGATACACTAAATGATATGAAACTAAAACAAGATTGATCTCACCAAAAATTGTTGATTTGCAAAGAAGCTTCAATTCTTCAGATACCAATTCGCTAGCATAATAGAGATTTTGGCAGAGTAAGTATGCAAACTTGTGAGATGATTTGTGAAGAGCTGAAGCCTTGATTTTATAGAAATCTAGGGCTTTGGGGATGCATGGAAAAAGCCATAAATCACTCAGATAAACTCAAGTTGATTTTTGAGTTATCAAAGAATAAAAGATAATTAATTCACAAAATCATGCAAAATCATGCAAAAATAGCTTTTTAACTCAAATCAGAGTTGAGTTTATTTTTAAAACAACTTGAATTGATTTTCTGATTTCAAGTTTAACTATTTTTTTGAATGTGCATGTTACTTAAAAATACATCATACAATATAATAAGCATAAGTAGGAAAAGGTTGCATTTGTTTGTCTAATTAACACTACCTTGCAGGTTTTGTTAGTTTACATGTCCTCATTGCATTCATTCTAGATGTCATTATTGTACTCTAAGTATTGATTATCATTCCAAAAATTCCAAAATTCACAAGTAATCATTACATTGTGCTTTCAAACTGAATGTGATATACAAATGTCCTTTCTTGTTTCATGTTTCATCAATAAATAGAGTACATTGCAGAATTAAAAGAAAGACTGAAGTATGGAATAGGGGTCCCATGCATTGCCTTTTGTATTGGTTTGTGTCAATTGGTTGTCTGCTAGGTCTCTAAATTTAGGTCCCCATGAGTCTAAGTCTCCATCTGCATCTAGGTCTTTAGGGTTTCATATCTGTATGAGAAAGAAAAATATGGTTAGCTCCCATTGGATCTAAGCAATACATGAGAAACAAATAACATACTGTAGCAATAAAGTTTTCAATACTGCATATCAATCTAGAAAATTAAATGAAATAAGGAAATGTACACTGACACTCACTGCAAGGTAGTGTTAAAGGGACTTGTTTCTGACATGAAACCTTTTACTACTAATGATTATTACGGTGTATGTTGTCCTTTTTATTAACCAGGTGCCTAAATTAAAGGGACTTAGTATGTTTCAAAATCAGAAACCTTTTTCAGATAATGTATTTCATAATGATGTTATTTTAGAGCTTAACAGATTATCTTGTAGATAACAGCTGATTGGTTTCCATATTCAGTCATCGTTGAAGATGCAGATCAAGTTGGTTTCCATGATAAGAGTGCTATAGGAAATGCCAATGATTGCCAACTTTCCAGTTCAAGATACAAATGGTGTTGCATAAAGACTGGTACAAATATGTCCTTACTATTTCAAAAGTACATTTTTAAGCTATAAACATATTTGTTGCTGAATACAAAAGAGTGCTTCAAGATTAAGCCATAAAATCATAAAATGTCTATAGTTTGTTTTTATTGAGTGTCACGAACCCATGTTCGAACCTCATTAGTTAACATTCTGATGTTTTTGAATGTCACGAGCCCATGCTCGAACTTCATTACCAGTGAACAAACATTTTCATCTTGTTGTACTTATCATATTAAGTGCAGATTCAACATCAATGAGAATTGTATATAGTGGACAAAGCTTTAGGATGCAACCTGAACAGAAAGTAGAAAATATGTATAAGCTAGAACAAAGCATGTGCAGCCAATAGTGAAATATCACAAAGGAGAAAGCTACTTATCTGCTGTGGAAATAATGATAGTTATGTGTTGAGCATCTCTCACTCATAATCACCTTCTAAGGTTTGTGAAGGTTATGAGTGGAAAATGTGATAGTTTTGTTTATAACTGATTATATCTTTAACATTTTTCACTCATAACCTTGCAACTTTATTAAGTCATTAGAGGTGCTTTCATGGTTTCCTGGAGAAATTGTCCATCATGGCTGAGCTCATAATATATGGTTTGCGAAGAAACAAGTTCACCAGTTCATCAAATTGATAGCTGTTGATTACACAGGTTCTTTTTATGTCAGCAAAGTGAAATAATTTGGATGCTATACACTATAATCACAGTTTGTGTGCAAGCTGTGAAAAATCTGTTAAATCAAGTTCTAGTAACTATCTATTTTATGTAGAGTGTTTTTTAGAAGCTAATCAGAAAAGAGCAGTTATCTAATATTTCCAAATTCTTAGTAAAATTCGGGTTTCATTTTTTGTCACAGTCATATACTGAAAGAGAGACCAAATTTAACACCACTGTACACAGTGAATTTAGATGTCCACACAAGGGTGGAATATGTGAACTTAACATACAAAGAGATTCATGTTATATAAACCGAGTTCATTCTCATTCAGTGAAATCGAGCTTTCAAAGAAAAAGTGTAAAAATCACTTTCAAATAAGACCCACAAGCTACATACTGGTCTTCCAATTATCAAAAGGTATGAAGGATTATTTTTCTTTGGTAAATTGAAGTACCCAGTAAATTAGTAACAGTCACGGCTTTATGTGTCAAATGAAGATAATCTACAGTGGGTGCCATAACTATTACTAATTTATAAATGTGAGGCTCACAGTTCTATGTGAATCAAAGTATGGAAATTGCAACTATAGCACATGATGAATATGATTGTTACTATTAGTAACAGTCAAAGCTGTGAATGTTAAGAAAGCAACAATGGGTGCCGTGAGTGATAGTATAGAGCTCACGGTGTGTGCATCAAATAAAATAAATTTCAGTCACCCAATACCAACAGTGGCTGCTAACAAGGTGAGCTTCAAGTTCAAACAGTGGAGAAAGAAATAAATAAACACCAGACGTATGACTATTAGCATCCAATAGTCAAGCCATGACTGCAATAAATAAAGTTCGAGTTCACAAGTTGAACTCATCAAATGAAGGTGATCTACAGTTAGAACCCGTAACTGTTGCTAGTTTACAAATATGAAGCTCATGGTTTTACAATAGTCATAAGTGGTTGTACATGGTAGAGATGATTCAAAGTTGCAAATAAAAAGTGTTTTGAATAGTTTTGGGTTCATTAGATTCGAACCCATATATGGTTTGCAAAAAAATAAACCAACAGTCGAGCCCAGGTGTGAAATGTGTGGAGCTCATGGAAATAAAATACAGATCGATAGTATGAACAAAAAATCAAAGCCATGAAGCCACAGATAAGTCACAGTCCAGAAAAATACAAGTGCAAACAAATAAAAGCTCCCAGGAAGGCATGTCCATGTTTTACAAAATGAAGCAAGATACACATCAAGTCATGACTGTGACTTATTCATGGCTTCATAGTTAAAAAAAGAGGCCATAAATTATGGTGTGTTAAAGTTATAACTTCATGATATTTATTCCAGAAAATGAGCTTTGTATGATAAACAGAGAGTTCTTAAGTAAACTTATAGTTCGTTGAACTTGAGTTAGCAATTCAATGCCGAGTTCCCTATTTGAGATATAGTCAGTGAAGAAGTAGTAGTGATCTTCAGTATAGCAAGGCTCGAGTTCAACAATGGAGTCCTTTCATAGTCAAAAAAAGTTCCTTCAAGTAGTTTTTGAAGGCTTCTGCATGTTAGGGTTTCATTTCCCTTAAGCTTCTTTGTGAAGAATGAAGAAAACACAAGTGCCGAGATCAAAATGTGAATAACTGTTTGGACTCTGCCAAGAAATTCAATGCCTTCAATGCATGTCAGTTCCTTGCAGAGCCTCAAAAACTGCTCATAGTGCCACCTTGCATTCTTATCTCCTTTATTTTTGCATCGCATTGCAAGTGGATGAGAAGTCATGTCGACTTTCCCACATTGCATATAGTTTACACTTAGAGTCCTTTATCTAAGTTAGGAGATGAGGGTAGGTTAGTTAATATTAGATTTTTATTTAATATTAATTCTTTTCTTAATTTTGGTAATGTTCTTTGTAAAAGGATTTAATTCCTTATATTAAGCCAAGATTTAGGGAGGGGGCATTTAGAGGAAGTTTGTAAAAGGCTTAGTTAGTGGCATGTTTTTGGCACATTTTTTGGCTAAAAAATTGGGATTTTGGAATGACTTAGGTTTTCAGATTTGAGGCATAGAGAGGATATAAAATTGATTTTGGAGGATCAATTTAGGGGTTGCAGATTTTGGAGAGAGGGCATATAGTGAACATAGCATTCCTAAGTGCTTTGAAGGCCATTTTTGTAATCATTTTGTCAAATTTTTGAAGGAATGAACTAGATATTTTGACTCATATCTGTGAATTTGTTTTGATATTGGACCCTATTTTCATCTTTTCTAACAAGTGTCAAATCATTTATTATCTAAAGGAAGTGACTAGATTCCTATTTCTTCTCAAGATAATCAATTTCTCCAAGGCCTTGTATGAGAAATGTATGTTTATTAATTATCCAAGCTATTTTTGGTAAAACCTTGATAGCATGCATTTATTAACCTATATGTTGAGCAAATATTCAGAGTGTTAAGATCTTCATTTGTGAGTCAGGATTGAAGTTTCATGTTTTTGCAAAGTCTGAAGTATTCATTGGTGTATCACCCTAATCTTTTTAGTTATAGTATTCTTTTCCCTTTTTCCAACAATTTGTAGAGCAAGAAAGTGATATTCCATATTTTATAGGAACCGGCCTAGAATCCAAAGATTCCTCTTCATTCATAGTCTACCCATAGCTAGGAGAGGTTTCCATTGTCAGGATAGAATTGTTGTTTTTCCTTAATTCCTGATTTAAGGTAACAATTCTAAGCTTGAACAATTTTTGGCATGCCTGGTGGGACAACGAACTGCTACTTAGTTATGAGCTGTTAGATTTATGGTTGTTTCAAATTTTAGTTGTAGCTCTAAGAGTGGATTTTAATGAGCAGAACTCCAACAAGATCAAATAAGGAAGGTTTTGTGTATCAAGAGTTACAACCAAATAGAAGGGGAGGAAAATCATCCAGAGGTGGAAGAACATTGCATCATCCAAGAGGTACTTCTTCAAATTCAGATTTCTCATCATTTGATAATCCTATTTTCGAAAACCAAGCTGCAAATTCAGAAGAACTCAAGGTTATCATTGAGGAGCTCAATCTTCCTGAAGATCTAGATGTTCCTAATCATATTGAATCAGAATTTCCAAGTATTGAAAATTTATCTATAGATAATTATGTTCTCAGAGCATCTATAAGTGGTACTGCAGTAACTCCTCAAAATCTAAAGACTAATCAAAGGAAGGTAGTTCAACCTGCTCAATCATTTTTTACACCAGCTATTTAGTAGCAAGCTCCTCCACATCAAGAAATGGCTAGGAATTTTCCATTTGTCACATTCAATCAAGGTAGTCCTTTGAGGATTGCAAATCACAATAATGTTCCATTAGCTACTCTTAAAGGCTTACCATCATTCACTGGAGAAGGATCAATAACAACCATTGAACACATCAGAGATGTTGCAACTCTTTTCAATGTTCATCATGTTACAGAAGAAGATGTAGCTTTGAAGCTATTAGCTACATCACTCAAGGGTAAAGCCCTTGATTGGTTCAAAACCCTTCTGGTAGATTCTATTGCTACTTGGGACACTCTGGGTGAAAGTCTATCCAAATTTTTTGAGGAAAAATCTGATAATCTATCTCTTGTGGAACAATTAACTACAATCAAGAGAGCTCCACAAGAGGAGATGAATGATTTTAATCTTTGTTTTCAGAAGACTTGGAATCAAATCCTTGTTACAGTAAGACCTTCAGCTAAATACACATTTTTATATTATTTGAAGAGTCTGAATAGTGATATCTCTATAATGATTCAATCTATGGGAGGTAATACTTTACCTCAAGCTTTTGATACAGCTATTAGTGCAGAGAATAGTCTTATCTAGGCAGGAAAGATAGCTCCTAGGCCTCCTATTCCTTTCTTTCCTAATATATAGTCTAATATGCCATTGGTGGTTCCACCATTATCTATTGTCCCATCTTATAAACCTTCAGAAATAGCTTCTACAACTCCTCTGAATGAATTACAGACTATTAAGGACAGTCAGCAAAAAATTGAAAATATGCTGCAATCTTTTGGTAATGATTTAGTGGCCCTTAAGAGGAATCAAGCTCAGGCAAACCCTGCTATTCAAAATTAGTTTGTTGGTTCTTCTACACAATATCCTAGCCAACCTAATTTTCAGGCTAATAGGTAGCAATTTCAAGGAAATACTAATGCAAACATGCAGAATTGGAATATGAGACCAAATAGACAGTATAATCCACCACCTCTTAATACTGTTAGGGATATTGTGCCTACTCAGAATAACATTGCTACTGACTGGTGTTTTCCATGCAATGAGCCACATGATCAGTCTACATGTTCTAATGGAATTCTTAATCAAGCTCTCATGGTACAAAATTCAATGAATTCATAGCAGAATGTGTCTGTTGAAGAGGTCCAAAATCAATCAGACCAAAGTGCTATAGATACTAGATTCTTAAACTAGAAAGAGGAAGAATTTTGTGGACTTAATGAAGATTCATCAATTGCAGCAAATATAAGAGCAAAAAAAAGAGCCCTTGAAGCAGATAATCTACTGGGAATGTTACTTCTCCACCAGTTTCTATTTTAAAGAATCCGTTAGCTTCCACTAATAAAGATCAAACTCAAAGGAATGAAGATCAGAGTTCTCCTAGATCATCACATAAGGTACAATTTACTGTTCCATTCGATATTGTTGATATAATGAAAAAAACAAATGTTACTTTGTCTGCATGGGAAACTCTGTCTATTCCAGGATAGATTGAGATTTTGAAAGAAGAATTTTCCAAACTGGAAATTAACTCACAACAAATAGTTCAACAGTCACCAAGTGTGGTCATGACTAATTATGAGCCTCCTAAGGTTCAGGAAAAGCCATTAAAAGAAGACAAAAAGCCCGCTAAAGTTCAGTAGCCAGTACTACCAGAATTCAAGAAGGCTGCAAGTATTGAAAAAACAATAGTAACTACTGATAATAAACTATCAAGTGTACAAAAGACATCAGAAAAGGAAGGTAAGAAATTTGCAAATGAAAAGCCTCCTCCTTTTTATGTCTCCTTGATTATTGGAAATAAATTAGTTCATAATTGTATGGTTGATAGTGGTGCAACTAGTACTGTCATGCCCAAGAAAGTGGCAGATTTGTTGAACTTAAAATATGAGCCTCTAGAGAAGGGTGTGGTCCAGCTGGATGGAACTTTTGTTAAGACTTTAGGAGTTATTAAAAATGCAAGTTTGACCCTGCATTCCGACCCAAATTTTTCAATTCCATAGGACATATATGTTATTGATTTACCAACATATTTTACTATGTGTCTGTCTAGAGATTTCACAGCCAAAATAGATGGCTATTTTTTATCAGATTGGTCACATTTGTACTTTAGAACTAGATATGGTACTAAGGTAACCATAAAATCAGAATCATTGGCCAAAAATCACATAGAGCCTTATAATCCAAGTCCTATTAATGCAAGTTGTGTGATCATGGATCAAGATGAAATATCTAATTATTTAGCGTATAATACTCAAACTGAAGCATATCCAGATATTGTTCTAGATGAATGGGCTACGAGGAATGAACAGGATGATGACATGTTTGATGCTGGTTTTGGAAACTACATGATTTTAGAATCTGATTCAGTAGTTCCTAATTTGATTAAAGATTCAGAATCAAAATCTGATGTGTCTAACCAGCTTTGGGATTTGTATTTTGATGGGTCAAGGAATAAGGATGGAGTTGGTGCAAGGGTTATGCTGGTATCACCTGATGGTGATAAGTTTTATGCTGCTTTTAAGTTGTCCTTTGCTTGTTCTAACAATGTGGCAGAATATGAGAGTTTGATCCAGGGATTAGAGTGGGCAAGATTGAGAGGTATCAAGTGTCTAAGAGCATTTGGTGATAGTGAGCTTATTGTTAAGAAGGTGAGAGGCATCAATACTGTTAAAAATGATTTTCTTAAGATGTATAAATCTAGATTTTTTGATAATCTAGATGAATTTGATGCTTTCAACCTGATTTCAATTCCTAGAAGGGAAAATATACATGTTGATAGGCTAGCTGGTATTGGTGCCCATATAGCAATCACAAAAAATAAAGGATTGATTTCAGATCAATCACACATTAAGATAATTGTTAGGCCATCCATTCCGGATAATGACACTTACTGGCAAGTTTTCAATACTGATGAACATATCCTAAGTTTTTTGATAGAAACAGATGGTTTTTCAGCTTCAAGAGATAACAAAAACATTCAGCAAATGGAGGACCAGATTATTCAATTGAAAACCAATAAGCTACCAAAGGGATTAGTCAGCTTGGAATCAAATTTTAATTCTGATGATCAGTTTAGGAAGGGTAAAACCAACTTGCTAATTAAAGAAGATCATTATGAAGAAGTAGAAATTTTTAGAGATAAGCGGTTGAAGGTTGGTAAAATAAATTCTCCTGAAAAAAAAGAATTGTTTATTGATCTTTTTAGAGAGTATAATGATGTTTTTGCATGGGATTACTTCGATCTAAAGGGTTTTGATCCCTAATTAATCCAGCATACTATAGAATTGGAGCCTAATGCTAGGGCAATTAGACAAAAGCAAAGACCTATAAACCCCAAATTAGAGCCATTAATGTTAAAAGAGCTAAGAAAAATCCTAGATGGTGGTATTATAGTTCCTATTAAGCACACATCTTGGGTTTCTAACTTAGTTCTAGTAAGGAAGAAGAACAAAGAGATAAGACTTTGTGTAGACTTTAGAGACCTTAATAGGGAATCTCTGAAAGATAGACACCCTCTTCCTTCCATGGAACAAATTTTACAATATGTTTCAGGTTCTAAGAGATTCTCACTCTTAGATGGATATTCTAGTTATAACTAGATTTTAGTCAAAGAATCTGATCAGTTTAAAACAACTTTTACAACTAAATGGGGTACCATGGCTTACAGAAGAATGCCATTTGGGTTATCAAATGCTGGAGCTACTTTTCAGAAAGCAATGGACATGGCTTTCAAGAATTTAATGTATAAATTTGTTCTAGTATACCTAGATGATGTGACAATTTACAGCAAGATTGCGAATCAGCACATTGATCATTTGAGACAGATATCACAAAGATGTAGAGAATTCAGAATTTCTTTAAATCCTAAGAAATCCATGTTTGAAGTTCATGAGGGAAAACTCTTAGGATATCAGGTGTCTAAGGAGGGAACCACAATAGATCCTGAAAGAATTCATGCAATTCTTGAGCTTTCATTGCCTAAACACAAGAAAGGATTGTAGAGTTTTATTGGGAGAATTAATTTTGTAAGGAGGTTTATCCCTGATATTGCAAACCTACTAAAACCATTGACCATAATGCTTAAAAAAATATTCCTTTCAACTGGACTGATGAAGGAAAAAATAATTTTGAATTGATAAAATAGGCTTTGTCTTCAGCCCCTGCTCTTGTTAATCTTGATTTTACTAAAGATTTTATTTTGTATGCCTATGGTGGTTCTTATACTATTTCAGCTATGCTGGTTCAAGCGAATGATGAAAAACAAGAGCAACTAGTTGCTTTTTTTAGCAAAGGTATGGATGACTATGAGAGAAGGTACATTTTTATTGAAAAACATGTATTAGCTGTTATTAAAGGTTTGAAGAAGTTTAAGCATTTAATTGCTAGAAATAAGGTGCACTTAATGGTTTCTCATCCTAGTATCAAAGAGTTTTTGTTGAACAAGGATGTTAATGAAAAGAGGGCTAGTTGGATAACAAGGGTTATGGAGTATGATATGTAGATTCACGTAACTAAGTTGATTAGAGGAAAGGGCCTTTGTGCTCAAATGGCAGAAGAGGAAGAACAGATTGAAGCTTCTAAATAATCTAAAATTTTTCAAGGTGATATGGTATTATTCAATGATCCTATGACTTGGTTGTCTGATATGACCAGATTCTTGTAAACTGGACAATGCCCAAATAATCTTGATAAGGCAAAAAGGAGGTACTACAAGTTACAATCTATTCCCTATGTTCTTATTGATGGTACTCTATATAGAAAAGACTATTCTGGAATGTTTCTTAAATGTATTGATTCACTAGATCAAGGTAAAATTTTATTTGAGTTTCATGATGGATCTTGTGGAGGACATTTCAGTCCTAAAACTACAGCCTGGAAAATACTAAGGGCAGGCTATTATTGGCTTGATTTATTTAAGGATGCTCATGTTTGGGCTAGAAAATGTTAGAAATGTGCACTTTTTGCAGGTAAACAAAGGCTGGCAGCACTGCCATTAAAACCAATTATGGTTGATCAACCATTTGCTAAGTGGGGTATGGAATTTATTGGTCCTATCAACCCTAATTCTAGTGCAGGTCATAAATGGATTTTAACTGCTACTGATTATTTTACAAGATGGACTAAAGCTGTTGCACTAAAGGAGGCTTCTGGACCTACTGTGTTAAAGTTTTATGAAGATATTACAACCAGGTTTGGAGTTCCTCAATCGATTATTTTCGATAATGCTATGGCTTTCATTTGTTTAGCTATTAAAGAATGGGCTTTGAAGAATGAGATTTATTTAAACACTTCTTCTAACTATTATCCGCAGGGTAATGGTCTTGCAGAGTCTACAAACAAAAATCTAATTAGAATTATCAAAAAGACTATGCAGGAAAATAAGAGAGATTGGCATTCTAAATTAAAGGCAACCTTATGGTTGGATAGGATAACACCTAAATAGGTAATTGGGAATTCCCCTTATGTCTTGGTTTATGGCAAAGAGGCCAGATTGCCAGTTTCTACTAAATTTCCAGCCTTGCAGCTAGCTGACCAGATGTTATTATTTGGAGAAGAAGATCCTCTTAAACTGAGGTATCTTGATTTGTTACAGCTTGAAGAGGAAAGGAGAAAAGCATGGATACAATGGAATTTAAGAAAGCACAAACTAAAAGATCTTTTGACAGGAAAGCTAAGTTTAGAGAATTTAAGGAAGGAGATTTAGTACTCAAGTGGGATGTGCTAAAGAGCAGGCCAGGGCAGCATGATAAGTTCAATAATTTTTGGTCAGGCCCTTTTGTTATAATAGCCTCTAAGGACAAAAATGCTTTCCAGTTGTCCACAACTGAAGGAGAAGAATTGCAAATTCCAGTTAATGGAATACACCTCAAGCTTTGCTTTGAGGGTTAGGTTTGTTTCAGTTTTTAAAACTCAATAAGTGATGTCCAAGCACTAGGTCCTTAGGTTGCATTGAGTCTAGTTTAGATGCATTTTCATTTCAATAAAGGTTGCATTCATGGTTCAGTTTCCTAAATTTTATTTCCCTATGATAAGCCTACAAGTCATGTCTAGCAAACAGACATCCAACAGAAGTCACCAAAATTGTTACTTAAAAATACAGCATACAATACAATAAGCATAAGTAGGAAAAGGTTGCATTTGTTTGTCTAATTAACACTACCTTGCAGGTTTTGTTAGTTTACATGTCCTCATTGCATTCATTCTAGATGTCATTATTGTACTCTAAGTATTGATTATCATTTCAAAAATTCCAAAATTCATAAGTAATCATTACATTGTGCTTTCAAATTGATTGTGATGTACAAATGTCCTTTCTTGTTTCATGTTTCATCAATAAATAGAGTACATTGTAGAATTAAAAGAAAGACTGAAGTATGGAATAGGGGTCCCATGCATTGCCTTTTGTATTGGTTTGTGTCAGCTAGTTGTCTGCTAGGTCTCTACATTTAGGTCTTCATGAGTCTGAGTCTCCACCTGCATCTAGGTCTTTAGGGTTTCATAACTGTATGAGAAAGAAAAATATGGTTAGATCCTGTTGGATCTAAGCAATACATGAGGAACAAATAACATACTATAGAAATCAAGTTTTCAATACTGCATATCAATCTAGAAAATTAAATGAAATAAGGAAATGTACACTGACACTCATTGCAAGGTAGTGTTAAAGGGACTTGTTTCTGACATGAAACCTTTTACTACTAATGATCATTGTGGTGTATGTTGTCCTTTTTATTAACCAGGTGCCTAAATTAAAGGGACTTAGTATGTTTCAAACTAAGAAACCTTTTTCAGATAATGTATTTCATAATGATGTTATTTTAGAGCTTAACAGAATATCTTGCAGATAACAGCTGACTGGTTTTCATATTCAGTCATTGTTGAAGATGCAAATCAAGTTGGTTTCCATGATAAGAGTGCTACAGGAAATGCCAATGATTGCATAATTTCTAGTTCAAGATACAAATGGTACTACATAAATACTAGTACAAATATGTCCTTACTATTTCAAAAGTAAATTTTTAAGCCATAAACATATTTGTTGTTGAATACAAAAGAGTGCTTCAAGATTAAGACATAAAATCATAAAATGTCTACAGTTTGTTTTTATTGAGTGTCACGAACCCATGTTCGAACCTCATTAGTTAACATTATGATGTTTTTGAATGTCACGAGCCCGTGCTCGAACTTCATTACTAGTGAACAAACATTTTCATCTTGTTGTACTTATCATATTAAGTGTAGATTCAACATCAATGAAAATTGTATACAGTGGACAAAGCTATAGGATGCAAGGTGAACATAAAGTAGAAAATATGTATAAAATGGAACAGAGTATGTGCAGCCAACAGTGGAATATCATAAAGGAGAAAGCTACTTATCTACTATGGAAATAATGATAGTTATGTGTTGAGCATCTCTCAGTCATAATCACCTTCTAAGGTTTGCGAAGGTTATGAGTGGAAAATGTGATAGTTTTGTTTATAACTGATTATATCTTTAACATTTTTCACTCATAACCTTGCAACTTTAGTAAGTCATTAGAGTTGTTTTCATGGTTTGCAAGAGCAACTGTCCGTCATGGCGGAGCTCATAATATATGGTTTGCGAAGAAACGAGTTCACCAGTTCATCAAATTTATAGCTATTAATTACATAGGTTCTTTTTATGTCAACAAAGTGAAACAATTTGGATGCTATATGCTATAATCACAGTTTGTGTGCAAGTTGTGGAAAATCTATTAAATCAAGTTCTATTAACTATCTATTTTATGCAGAGTGTTTTTTAGAAGCTAATCATAAAAGAGCAGTTATCTAATATTTCCAAATTCTCAGTAAAATTCAGGTTTCATTTTTTGTCACAGTCATATGGTGAAAGAGAGACCAAATTTAACACCACTGTACACCATGAATTCAGATGTCCACACAAGGGTGGAATATGTGAACTTAACATACAAAGAGCTTCATGTTATATAAACTGAGTTCATTCTCATTCAATGAAATCGAGCTTTCAAAGAAAAAGTGTAAAACTCACTTTCAAATAAGACCCACAAGCTACATACTAGTCTTCCAGCTATCAAAAGGTATGAAGGATTATTTTGTGTTGGTAAATTGAAGTACCCATTAAATTAGTAACAGTCACGGCTTTATGTGTCAAATGAAGATAATCTACAGTGGGTGCCGTAACTGTTACTAATTTATAAATGTGAGGCTCATGGTTCTATGTGAACCAAAGTATGGAAACTGCGATTATAGCACATGATGAATATGATTGTTAATATCAGTAACAGTCAAAGCCTTGAATGTTAAGAAAACAACAATAGGTGTTGTGAGTGATAGTATAGAGCTCACAGTGTGTGCATCAAATAAAAGAAATTTCAGTCACCCAATACCAACAACGGCCACTAACAAGGTGAGCTTCAAGTTCAAATAGTGGAGCAAGAAATAAATAAACACTAGTCGTATGACTGTTAGCATCCAATAGTCAAGCCATGACTACAATAAATAAAGTTCAAGTTCACAAGTTGAACTCATCAAATGAAGGTGATCTACAGTTAGAACCCGTAACTGTTGCTAGTTTACAAATATGAAGCTCACAGTTTTACAACAGTCGCAAGTGGTTGTACATGGTAGAGATGATTCACAGTTGCAAATAAAAAGTGTTTTGAACAGTTTCGGGTTCATTAGATTCAAACCCATATATGGTTTGCAAAAAAATAAACTAACAGTTGAGCCCAAGTGTGAAATGTGTGGAGCCCATGGAAATAAAATACAGATCAATAGTATGAACAACAAATCAAAGCCATGAAGCCATACATAAGTCACAGTCCATAAAAATACAAGTGCAAACAAATAAAAGATCTCAGGAAGGCATGTCCAAGTTTTACAAAATGAAGCAAGATACACATCAAGTCGCGACTGTGACTTATTCGTGGCTTCATAGTTAAACAACAATCATCTATTGAAAACAATAGCAGATATATATACATATATAATAGAAAAAGAGGTCGTAACTTATGTTGTGTTAAAGTTATAACTTCATGATATTTATGCCAGAAAATGAGCTTCGTATGATAAACAGAGAGTTCTTAAGTAAACTTATAGTTTGCTGAACTTGAGTTAGCAATTCAATGCCGAGTTCCCTGTTTGAGATATAGTTAGTGAAGAAGTAGTAGTGATCTTCAGTATATTAAGGCTCGAGTTCAACAATGGAGTCCTTTCATAGTCAAACAAAGTTCCTTCAAGCATTTTTTGAAGGCTTCTACATGTTAGGGTTTCATTTTCCTTAAGCTTCTTTGTGAAGAATGAAGAAAACACAAGTGTCAAGATCAAAATGTGAATAATTGTTTGGACTCCGCCAAGCAATTCAATGCCTTCAATGCATGTTAGTTCCTTGCAGAGCCTCGAAAATGGTCATAGTGCCACCTTGCATTCTTATCTCCTTGATTTTTGCATCGCATTGCAAGTGGATGAGAAGTCATGTCGACTTTCCCACATTGCATATAGTTTACACTTAGAGTCCTTTATCTAAGTTAGGAGATGAGGGTAGGTTAGTTAATATTAGATTTTTATTTAATATTAATTTCTTTTCTGAATTTTGGCAATTTTCTTTGTAAAAGGATTTAATTCATTATATTAAGCCAAGATTTAGGGAGGGGGCATTTAGAGGAAGTTTGTAAAAGGCTTAGTTAGTGGCATGTTTTTTGGCACATTTTTTGGCTAAAAAATTGGGATTTTGGAATGACTTAGGTTTTCGGAGTTGAGGCATAGAGAGGATATAAAATTGATTTTGGAGGATCAATTTAGGGGTTGCAGATTTTGGAGAGAGGGCATATAGTGAACATATCATTCCTAAGTGCTTTGAAAGCCATTTTTGTAATCATTTTGTCAGATTTTTGAAGGAATGAACCAGATATTTTGACTCATATTTGTGAATTTGTTTCGATATTGGATCTTGTTTTCATCTTTTCTAACAAGTGTCAAATCATTTATTATCTAAAGGAAGTGATTAGATTCCTATTCCTTCTCAAAATGATCAATTGCTCCAAGGCCTTGTATGAGAAATGTATGTTTATTAATTATCCAAGCTATTTGTGGTAAAACTCTGATAGCATGCATTTATTAACCTATATGTTGAGCAGAGATTCAAAGTGTTAAGATCTTCATTTGTGAGTCAGGATTGAAGTTTCATGTTTTTGCAAAGTCTGAAGTATTCATTGGTGTATCACCATAATATTTTTAGTTATAGTATTCTTTTCCCTTTTTCCAACAATTTGTAGAGCAGGAAAGTGATATTCCATATTTTATAGGAACCAGCCTAGAATCTGGAGATTCCTCTTCATTCATAGTCTACCCACAGCTAGGAGAGGTTTCCATTGTCAGGATAGAATTGTTGTTTTTCCTTAATGCCCAATTTAAGGTAACAATTCTAAGCTTGAACAGTGCATAATAATTATGAATTAAATAAATAAATAAAGTGATTTATCCTCAACTTAACTGATTTTTAAAAATAAAACAATTGATTTATGGGTTAATCAATTATTAAATCAAACTTTTATTCAAAAACTATATTATTAAATTTGACAATTGACATTAATTAATTAAATAAGAATTTAATCAATTAGTCATAGGATATTTGATTTATTGTCAAAATAAAATAATACAATTTAGGAATAAATATAATTAAATCTAATTAAATAATTAAGTGGCAGTATTAAATCTAATTAATTAAATATTTAGAATATTCAATTAATCAAACTTTAGGATAAATAAGATTTATCCCCAAATAATCATTAAATTAAAGATAATTAGGATAAATAGGAATATTTATAGGAATATTCCCCGATGCAGAATTTGAGATAATCAATTAAGATTTGATAATGTGCCGATGTGCCTTAGGTTAGGACTTCGATGTCGATTTCATTCGATGTGTCGATATAGGAGGTTAATGAACCTATAGCCCATTTTTGGGGTATTACAGAATAGAGATTCTTCAACATTGTACCAACCTGTATCACCTGCAATGTTTCCTTGCTTATGAAGAGGAATAGTATCACCAAAACACATTATTATCTTGTCTTTATCCCTGAAAGTCAGTGGTATTAACTGAAATTTCTCTTTGCCTTTGTGAACAATATATGTATCAACTCTTACATGCACAACAACACAGGTGATGAACATTCAGATTTGCCTAAGCAGTACTTTGAGCTTTCCTGCCAACACATTGTTAGAAATAGGAAATACTGAGAGCAGGGGGTGAATCAGTATTTCAAAAACTTTTACTTTTGCCCACTTATGGATATAACAGATTACTTTAGTGCATGCAAAGCACAAGAAACTAAATAGCATACATAACAGTAAATGTAAAGAACTCATAACACATGATATGTTCTCGAGGAAACCCTGGCCAAGGGAAAACCCCGGTGGGGATAGTACCCACAAAGATCCACTAATCAAAAGATAGCTGGTTAAGGATGTTTACCCTATTAGGAGCCTGTTACAATCATATAGTGTATCAGTCTTGGTTAAGGGACTATAGGCCTTGTTAGAAGCCTCAACCCTATTAGGAGTTGTAGATACAAAACCTGATTACCAAATGAGCTCACTACCCAAAAAAAGTAATACAAATGTTTACTGATTACAATATAGTACTACTTACAACTTCGCATCAACAAATTTCACTGCTATCACAATTTACATATATTACATGTTACATTTCAAGTATGCTTGGTACATCTTCATTTATACAAGATACAAACATAATATCTTTCTCTTGTCGGCTTGCATATCTTTATCCAAGAGTAAACATCTAGGATGTCATCTCTTTATAATATTAAGTCATTATTTTGACAAGCAAAATAATCCCTTAATTCATTTACTAGTTCTGTCTTCAAAACTGCACTATCGACTGTACTCTGTCATCGGTAAAATAGTCATAACTTTGTCTGTACTGTCCGTACTCTTTTGCACACTGAGACAGGGTATCCTTGGACACCATAGAGTCTATGTTCAACTGTGCAAACTCTGATCATGCTCCAGTGAACGTCGCCAAAACAAACTGTATCGGGTGCTCTGTCAAAATCACTATTTCATACTTAGACAATTTTAGTCTGCGACCTTCCATACTTACTTTCCGGCTTATGCACTCTTCATAGGGAACATATGTTTCCATAATGACAACATTCATGTACATACCTCAGCCAAATTTCCTACAATCTCCCCCTTTGTCATTGGTGGCAACATATGAGAAAATTGGCTAAGTGTACAAGTCAAAAATCTCAAAATTGCATCAAAAATGTGGCCATAGTATAAAATAAGTATACTATCCTTATATCTCCTCAAAATGTATACAATAATCTATAACACTTCATAATACTCCATAGAACTCCCCCTATGAGTATCCTTCCTTATCATATATAGACAATTTTCTAAGTATCTCTCCCCCTTTGACAACAATGACAAAATAAAGGGTGGAAAGGGATATACAAAAATTATGTCAAAACTTTTACCTTACTGTCTTATTGCAAAGCCGGTAGGCTTGCAACACAATCTACAAAATCTATCTTCCAAGTCTCAAAATCTTTCTCCCATGCCATCTTTATTGATTCTGCTACATTGAGTAAAGTACTCAATCCGTATGCTGCAATCTGACAAGCTTGGAGGGACTCAAAATTGAATTTCTAAAATGTTGTCTTAGCAGTAAGACATTCATCTAGTTGCTCTTCAATTATGGTCAACTTGATTGAGACATGCTCTCTCAAGATGTTTATTCTGATAGATTTCTTATTTTTCTCATCATTTAAAATCCTTATTTCATCACATAATTTTCTGATCTTATTCTCAACTATTCTGATCTTCATGTTTAGGCTGGCCAAAGAGTTTGTTTCTGCTGCAATCTCATCTTGCTTCTCTTTTATCTTCTTTCTTCTTCAATTAAAATATTTTCAGACTTTGTACACTGAATGTACAAATACTTTCCAGTCTCAAGATGTTTCCTTAAGTCCTTAATGTGTCTATTAAGGTTGTCAATGTCATTCTTGATATTCAGACTTATGTTCTACAACATCTCAGCTTCATAAGTTGCCTGAGCCTTAACCTTAGCAATATCAGTTAAATTAGTGAATTCAACATCAAAATATTTAATTACCATCTTTTCTTTTTCAAGTGGATCTGAATCAAATACTTTTGTAGATATGACACTTTGTAACTTCTCAGTCAAGTCTTTCAGACTACCTTCCAAATTCTTAACTTTCTTATTCTTTCCAATAATTTTGTTTAAAGAGGTGATCAACTCTATTTGATCATTGTCATCAACTTCCTTACTCAAATCTTCAATCAATGTTTCTATTCCTTTCTCCTTTCCAGTCTTAGGAGTAAGACTTATGTCTTCTTGTGTTCTAGTAGGTGTAGGGGCCTCTATTTCCATTTGCACTTCAGTATGTGTAGTCTCTATTTTAGTAGTCTTTTCTTGCTCTCCCAAATCCAAATTGTCAACAATGTTATCCAAACTATTGAGTACCGCATCAACTGAATCTAAAGTAACTTTAGTTCCTTCAATGTCCATAGATTTTGTGCCAATGTTTATGGAAGAAGAGGGAATATATTCAACTTCAACTACCTCTGCTGCTACCTCTGCTTGTTCTGAACTCTGTTTCTCTACTGGTTCTACAACTGATTGATCTTTACTATCTTTTCCTACTACCAACTTAGCTAGCACTTGCACAACTGCCTGTTTAGTTTCAGTCTTTACTTTCTCATACTGTCCTCCCATTATTTGTATAATTCTTCTTTTGGTTCTCAATAGGGTCTCAAGTGGCTTGAGGATCTGTTTAAGATGGTCATCATCTCTTATTTCACAGAACTGTCTAATCACATTCTCTCTCATTTTGGTATCTTCTTCTTGTGCTCTCATCTTTCTTCTCACAAGTCTGTTATACAAATCTTCTGGTATCTTTCCATGAATAGTATCAAATTTCTTGTTAGACAAAATCATATGTGTAACCATTGCATTCTCAAGATTCAATCTGTCAGAGGATCCATATAAATCATAGTATTTATTCATTTTGGTAAAGTCTCCATGTTCCATTATATCTTCATTAACTCTTTCTATCCTTGGTTTCCATGATTTCTTCTTTGCTGTCACTTCATCATCTTTTATTTCTACAACTCTTCTAGGTATTGGTGGAACAATTGTTTTCTATCTTTTACCTAGTCCTGAAGCACTTGCCTTCATTCTTTTTCTTGATGCTAAAGAAAAGGGTTTCTCTGTCTGACTAATTCTTTGTTCCTTCTCAGGTTCTTCAACCTTTACCTTTACTTGAATAGGTTCTGCACTTGATGTCAAAGGTGGGACTAATAATATCTCACTTTGCCTTATTGCTTCTATAGTCTTCTTTGCAATATCAAATTCCTGCTCACTCATACCTGATTCTTTTAGAATTTTCTTTATTGTAGACTCCACTCTCTTCTTTGATTGTTTCTCTTCCTTAAGTGACTTTGCTGAACCAAAGTTTTCATCATATGTTCCAAATTTGTTTCCATGAGCATCAATTTTACTTTTCAACAATCTACTAACATAACCTTCTATTTCAACTTCAGAGATTTCATAGCCAAGAGGGTCTATGAATTCATGTCTAGGTTCTACTACCTCAATGTAAGTGAAATCAATTTCAACCATAAAACATATATCATCTTTGTATTTCTCAACTAGGGATGGAGGAATTCTTGATCTATTTACCACAATGTTCTCAAAAAGTTTTCAATACTAACTTTACACTATCATTAACCTTCTCAATAAGATGTTTCATGTAGACTTTATTGATTCTTGCCATAGTATTCTCACCATCATTCCATTCAATAGTGTAAGGAAATCTTCTTAACAAGTGGAAGAACATGTAAGTAACCAATGAGGAAAATCTAAAGTGAGTGTATTTAGCTTTCTTTATCTTCTCCAAATTCTCAAATAATTGTATTCTCAGAATTTCACACAAATCCATAGGCTTCTTCTCCACACACATCAAATAAGCAATGTGTACCATACCTATTGGCATATCATCTTCTCTAGAGCTTCCACAAAACTTTGTTGTCAAAATCTTACACAAGTATTTTACATCATCGTGCTTAATCTTACTAATGACTATACCTCTGCCATTATATACTGAACCAGTGTTTTCAATCACAATCTTTCTCATGTTTTTCTCATTCAGTGGAATTGCACTAGTTTTTGATAATCCAGTCACATCATGAATTAGGTCTACAGTTATGTTTATAAATCTGTCTTCTAACCAAAATTTTCCATTATGAATCCTACTTAAAATGATCTTTGTACACTCCTCATCATCAAATTCATATTTCATAGAGTACTCAATGATTTCATTATTTTCTAGATGTTCATAACCTTGTTTCACTGACATATCTGAGTTGTACAACTTCTTATATTCACCATTAAAATCATACTCCCTTAGGGTTTCATACTTGCATCCAAGATAACCTTTAACATTCTCTAAATGAAGAACTTCGTCTGGTACGGCTGATAAGGCTAAACTAGCATCTCTTTCTGAGGGTTCAATTGGATCTTTCTTATTTCTAGGTCTATTCTTATCCTTAATGTTGTGAATCGATGACACATCCATGATTATATCTGATTTCTTAAGCTGATTCAAGATCGTAGTCAGATAAATACCTCAAATTCACAAAATTAGGGCTTTCGCTAGATCGGCGCTTCAAACTTCTGCAAATCACTTCCAAACTTCTTTCTTCACTTCCAAATCACTTCTAATCACTTGATAGTCATAATAAATTTGATTTCAATCTTTTAACACTTAGTATTTACTCGATCTGACATCACATTCAATAATTTTGCCACCAAAATGCCAAAAAGATGATTCTGTAAACCTACAACCATAAATCTTTTTGCGACCTTGCAAAACACAATATTTCTTTTTGCGCACTTAACCATAGCATTAGTATAACATAACAAACCTTCATCTAACTGCGCAAAAGTTAACTCATTCAAAATATAACTCTACACTAATTCTAAGTTCCTAAACTATAGAAATTTTCATAATTTAAGTGCTTAAAGAAGGGTTAGGTAAAGAATCATTCTTACCATCAGATACATTACATTCCTGATTACCTTCAATGCTGAATATACCTCCTTGATCTGTGCCTTTAACAAATTTTACTTCATCTTCATTGCTACAACAACCTTTCTCTTTGTTTCCTGCATTTTCATTCCTTCTTGCATAGTTTCTAGGGTTAGGGTTATGATGATAACCTCCATTGTTCATTCTGCAAAATCTTTCTGTGTGTCCAATCTTGTTACATATCTAACAAGTGATTCCATTGGTTCCATATCTAGGTATTTGCTGATTGATTTGTGTCCTGCAATTTCTAGCAATATGTCCAATTTTGTTGCATCTGAAACATACTATTCTATTTCCTCTCTTCATGTCTTTAGTTGATCTCTGATCTACATTGTTAGTATTTCTAGGCATTCTTCTATTGTAATTATTCTCAATAACTTTAGATCTTCTACATTCAATAGCTCTATGTCCAAAACCATGACAATTATAGCAATAACCATTTAGTGGTTTGAATTGTTTACCTGTACAATCTCTCTTCATGTGATCAATAGTATTACAAACAAAACATCTACCTTTGAATTCTCTTTGCATACCTTTGGATGATTCTTCTTGCTTTGGTGGTTCTTCTTGCTTCGGTGCATCTTCTTGCTTCAGTGATTCTTCTTGCTCTGGTGATTCTTCTTGCTTTGGTGATTCTTCTGATTTATTCTCATCTAACTTCTTTTCTTCACTGCTTTCACATTCATTCAGATCTGGTTTCTTGCTTTCACTAACTATCTTCAATATGTTAAATCCAAGACCAGTTTTGTCATAGAATGGTTTTCCATAAGATACTTTCTTATCAATCTTTTCACTGTTTGAATATAGCCTTTCAAGTTGTTGTTTAGATTGAGTCAATTCACCTTTCACAATTTTGTTGTATTTCTCAAGTTCATCATACTGCAGTTTGACTTTATCAAATTCAGATGTTACCTTGCCAAGTTTAGATTTCTGATCTTCATTTTCATTCTTTAAACTTTCATTTTTAGATCTCAAATTGTCATTTCCATCTTTCAAGCTAAGCTTCAAATTTGCTATCTTCAATTCATGTTTAAGGATTACATTTTCTTTTTCTAAATCTTCACAATCTTCAACAAGAATTTTAGATTCCTTCTCAGATTTCAGATCTTCTATCTTACCTTTCAATTTGTCAATAAGATTCTTTGCATCATCATACTTCCTTTTCAGGGTGTTTCTTTCATCAGTAAGCATATCAATTTGCTCAAGAGCTTCTTCAAGATTCTTCTGCAATTGATCCATATCCATAGAGATCTTACTCAAGCTGCTAGGCTTTCCTTGAATGTTTCTTCTTTGAGTAATTGTGCTTTGATACCAATTGTTAGAAATAGGAAATACTGAGAGGGGGGGGGGGGTGAATCAGTATTTTACAAACTTTTACTTTTTCCCACTTATGGATATAACAGATTACTTTAGTGCATGCAAAGCATAAGAAACTAAATAGCATACATAACAGTAAATGTAAAGAAGTCATAACACATGATATGTTCTCGAGGAAACCCTGGCCAAGGGAAAACCTTGGTGGGGATGGTACCCACAAAGATCCACTCATCAAAAGATATCTGATTAAGGATGTTGACCCTGTTAGGAGCCTATTACAATCATATAGTGTATCAGTCCTAGTTAAGGGACTATAGGCCTTGTTAGAAGCCTCAACCTTGTTAGGAGTTGTAGATACAAAACCCGATTACCAGATGAGCTCACTACCCAAACAAGTAATACAAATGTTTATTGATTACAATATGGTACTACTTACAACTTCACATCAACAACTTTTGCTGCTATCACAATTTACATATATTACATGTTACATTTCAAGTATGCTCGGTACATCTTCATTTATACAAGATACAAACATAATATCTTTCTCTTGTTGGCTTGCATATCTTTATCCAAGAGTAAACATCTAGGATGTCATCTCTTTATAATATTAAGTCATTATTTTGACAAGCAAAATAATCCCTTAATTCATTTACTAGTTCTATCTTCAAAACTACACTGTTGGTTGTACTCTGTCATCGGTAAAATAGTCATAACTTTGTCTGTACTATCCATAATCTTTTGCACACTGAGATGGGGTATCCTTGGACACCATAGAGTCTATGTTCAACTATGCAAAATCTGATCATGCTCCAGTGAACATCGCCAAAACAAACTGTATCGGGTGCTCTGTCAAAATCACTGTTTCATACTTAGACAATTTTAGTCTGTGACCTTCCATACTTACATTCTAGCTTATGCGCTCTTCATAGGGAACATATGTTTCCATAATAACAACATTCATGTACATACCTTAGCCAAATTTCCAACACACATGTACTATTGTGAAAATCATCACAAGTCCATTTGTTGGAGGAAATCTCACAGTACACATGTTTGGAGGTCTGAAGGAAACAAGAGAATTTGAAGAGTCACGAGTCTTAAGATTGTACTTAATATAGCCAAGCTTCATTTAATGGTACATTCAAACATGAAACAAACCATTCTTAAACCAGATTAAACTAGTAAAGCAAAGGATATACTGATTATAAGTAAACTAGTAAACCAAAGGACATGCTTTTACTACTAAGTCTCTATTTGTTGGGCATACTGATTATAAGTACATGACATATATAAAAAATGTTGCTAATTAAGGTTGGTAGGATGATTACACCTATTCTGAAAAAAGACTATCAAATCATTATGCTTTCAAATCAATTACCTATCGATGTATCCCTTGCGAGGGAGAGAAGCCAAACACATAAAGAACATGCACATAAACACGGCAACTGAAAAACTTAAATGGAATACACCAAGAAGTACCAAATGATGAATACTCAATTGTTGTAATGGAAAAGCAATATTAGAACCATTCATTTCTAGAACTTGATTTTTCTATAGTCCTCATGATTTTTCTTATTTCTTGTCTATGCTTGGTGACAGGATTTTGAACATTGTTGACATACTTAAATGGAATAAAAAATACCAAATGATGAATGCTCAATTGTTGTAATGGAAAAGCATCAGAACCGTCCATTTCTAAAATTTGATTTTGTATAGTCTTAATTATTTTTCTATAGTCCTAATGATTTTGAAAATTGTTGACAAAGAGTGCTTCTTTTTTTTATTATAGTATAAATGATTTTTCTATAGTCGTAATGATTTTTCTTATTTATTTTCTTTTGTCCCTTTTTTATTTCCTATGTATGTGCTTCATGACAGGATTTTGTCACCTTTTTTTGATCGTATATTTCATTCACTCTATGTGGAATACTATTTTGTTCACTATTTTATTTCATCTTCATATTTCTTTCATTTTTCATATACACAGAGACTACACATGTTGATAAAAAAATGAGCTATTTGATTTAGGTTTACTTTTCATTATTGTAAATGGTTAATATTTATGATGGTACTCCTTGCTGTATTTCATATAAAAATAATAAATATAGTAACGATGGTGCAGTGCATTATTGATATAGGCTCAATGACTCTTGTCAATGTGCCAAACTGTCAATGTGGTGGTGGGCAGTGTGTGTTGAAGACTTCACGAACACCAAACAACCTTGGACGACAATTTTGGTGCTGCCCAAATAGAAAAAAGGTTGCTAATGTGTATATATTTAATGTTTCTAATGTAAATACTATTCATTATAATATAAGAACTAATGTAGACTGGGTATCATAGGGAAATAATGGTTGCGGATACTTTAGTTGGGTCGATGACAACTTATCTACATCTATCCGCCCATCTCCACTTATCTGCGATGAAGGATTTGAGTGCAAAACATGTTAGGCTAGGGAAAATTATGAAATTATATTTTTATGATGCCTTCTCTATATTGTAATCACATATCTTTGTTGCGACCATAGGCAGAGATGAACTCAGGAATTAGTTAGTTTAGTATTTTCATATTGTAACTAATATTTTAATATTGATATGACATAACTTCTCTTTACCTCAAGTGCACATATATATGGTTTACATCTTTTTTTAGATAATTCTTCATGTTTATGGCTCAAGTGAGCCCCAATCTTCTATCAATCACATGATTTATTATATAGTGTTTTCTTGGTTATTCCATTTGTTCCTTGACCTTGACTATGGATTGACTATCATTTTCAAGCTTGAGCGAGGCTTTGTACCATGCAGTGTCTACAAATTTGTACGCAATGTTGATTTATGCTGGAGGTAAATTACATGTGTCATGTAAACAAAATGGTTGAATGCAATCTCTTTTGCATGTTTTCAAGAGTTTTCCCACCAATACAAGCGTAAATAATGCATTGAACGTAATCTACGAACACTACGTGGTATGAAGTCTCGCTGAAGTTTGAGTGCAGTGTGCTATGAAGTCTCCCTTTATTCCAATGAGGGATTGGAATGATTTCATTTTGGACGCAAAGGAGAATGGGGATACTCAAAGAGGAATTACACCAGCAAATGAGAGAAGGTATAAACACGATAGCTGAGAAACATAAATGCAGATTTCACAATAGCTGAGAAACATAATTGTAGGCATCACTATCACAATTTTTTGGAGACAACGTAATTGAGTTGTATACCCAAGCGATGGAGTGCAACTTCTGCACCTCCGATTCCAAGTTGACACTATGGGATACAAAGACCATAGATAAGGAATAAATTTAGAGAGCGGAGGAGGTCCATAATGACCAAAATAATACAGGATGAACCTCAAGTTAAATGAGGCAATTGCAAACATTTTAATAGATTTTTATTATTAAATAATGAAATTTACATATACTAGTGTTCTAAGCCCCCTCATTACATGATTTATTATTGTAAGCCCCCTCTAACTTACGCATCTAGAAAATGAAACTACAACCTATTGGGATTGAGACAAACCTTATAGAACAACAACAGCTAGGAATGATCACTTTCCAACATTTGTTGAATACATCTATAGCTCATGAATACAAGGTGTAGCTCATGAATACAAGGTCCTCTAATAGATGTATTCAATAGATGTTGGAAAGCGATCCTTCCTAGCTAGTGTTGTTCTATAAGGTTTGTCTCAATCCCAATAGGTTGTAGTTTCATTTTCTAGATGCGTAAGTTAGAGGGGGCTTACAATAATAAATCATGTAATGAGGGGGCTTAGAACACTAGTATATGCAAATTTCATTATTTAATAATAAAAATCTATTAAAATGTTTACAGTTGCCTCATTTAACTTGAGGTTGTCCTGTATTATTTTTGTCGTTATGGCCCTCCTCCGCTCTCTAAATTTATTCCTTATCTATGGTCTTTGAATCCCGCAGTGTTAATTTGGAATCGGAGGTGCAGAAGTTGCACTCCATTGCTTGGGTATACAACTCAATTACATTGTGTCCAAAAAGATGTGACCATGATGCCTACAATTATATTTCTTAGCTGTTGTGTCCCAGGACCCCTTATGACCCTTTACGACCATTTATGATCCCTAAGAATACATCTTAGAGGTCTTAAAATATCGTAAAGGGTCATAAGAGGCTCCTAGGAGGGGCCAGATGAGCTTCCACCTTCACATGGTTGGACCTGTTAAGTAGAGAATGTTATACTCTTCTCGAAACAAAGAGAAGCTCAATAATTTAAGGTCTTAGTCCATGGACAAATTAAATTAGACTTACTATCCAAAACACATAAAAAACATGCACATAAAAATGAAAACTGAGAAACATAAATGTAGATTTCACAATAGCTGGGAAACATAATTATAGGCATCATGGTCACAATTTTTTGGAGACAATGTAATTGAGTTGTGTACCCAAGCAATGTAGAGCAACTTTTGCACCTCTAATTCCAAGTTGAATACATTTGTTGGAGGACCTTGTATTCATGAGCAACAAATGTAACTTGGAATCGGAGGTGCAGGAGTCGCTCTGCATTGTTTGGGTATACAATTACATTGTCTCCAAAAAATTGTGACCATGATGCCTACAATTATGTTTCTCAGCTGTTGTGTCCCAGGATCCCTTATGACCCTTTACGACCATTTACGATCCCTAAGAATACATCTTAGAGGTCTTAAAATGTCGTAAAGGGTCATAGGAGGCTCCTAAGAGGGGCCATATGAGCTTCCACCTTCACATGGTTGGCCCTATTAAGTAGAGAATGTTATACTCTTCTCGAAACAAAGAGAAGCTCAATAATTTAAGGTCTTAGTCCATGGACAAATTAAATCAAAGGCTTTTTTGAAGTCAATAAAATAGCAAAAAGCCTCATCACTCGGAGTGTCCCATATTTTGTCAACTAAGTATCTAAGAGTCGCTCCGTGATCTATGGTGGAGTGTTTCGGTCTAAAAGTAGCTTGTTTGTGTGAAATAAGATAGAAAATGTGTGACTTTTTGTAAACAGTAAACAACAACGACATACTATTGCAATGCTTAATTTGATAATATATATATATTTTAAAAAAAATTAAATTGTATGTCGATATTTTGACCAACAAAGAATAGAAATATTGACGAGAAAGCTATATATTCGACGTTTATTGTGATGATTTTACGTCGCAATTTCGACGTACATTGGTCGCAGGGATAAGACAATACTTCCAGTTGAAGCAATGATTTCGACGTCTTTCCGTTGATAGTTCAACCATTGGGGACGTCGAAATTGCGATGGAGATTTAAAGTGTGGTATTTTTGACAAAAAGAAATCTGACAACCATTATGGTCGATTAGCTGACTAATAGGCGTCTAATAATCGACTAAACCTTGTCGAAAAATAAGCAAAAATTTACTAGTGTTAAATTCTACAATAGAAAGTTATTATATAATACTTTAAAAAATGTAATAAAATAACAAGTAACTAATATTTCTAACATTTAATTTTATTTGCATTTAAAAATTTTAAATATCGTATTGTAATCTATTCTGAATTATTAAGATTTTTAATAACTATAATCTAATAAATTATAATTCTAACTTTGGATTTTTTATTTTAATTCTAATGTTATATTTTTACTTATCATTCACAATTTTCTATTATTGACTTCATAGAAAATTAAACAATACCTTGAGCATTTAATCAGACACTTTCCACTAAAATTTGTACACAATTGTCAAAATTCTAACTCTATTACCTACGACGTAAAGTCCTCACTCCTTCAATAACCTTTGTATTATCCATCCACATCTTAATGGTGATACCCTAATTACTATCATAAATTCTTCAACACACATGAAAATGTAGAGGAAGCCTTGGTTGCTTTTTTTACTACATGGACTCAAGCTAAATAAATAATGAATAGATAAGTAGGGATTGATTTAGTTTTTTTAAGATCAACCTAATTGGTTTAAATAGAAACAAATTTATATATTTAAAAAATAATAATAAATTAAGAGTAAAGTTTAATTAATGAAGATAAATGAAAATAATTTTTTAAGCTTAATTAAATAAATGTGATTAATTAAATATAATATATATTATTTTATAAAATGGAAATTTCTTTAAAATTTATTATATTTATATTTATTTATTATTTTATAATGGAACTTATTAAATATAAATATTATATATATAGTTAATATATAATATAATTTTAAAAAGTGGGATTGTTAATCTTTAAGTGTTCAAATTTGTTTCTTTTGTAAGTACAAGAATATAGTTTTTTTCTAACATCTGCGAGGTCAAATAACTTATGGAACCTACATATAACCAATAAAATAGATAAACATGAAAAATTCACAAAGAAAACTTCAATGACACCTCACCTACTTAATTCCTCTTTCCTTTAATATTTTGGATCTTCTACTCTTGATCAAGAACTCAACAAATTTTGTTATCTCTTCTTCCTCAAACATGTCACTCAAGGTGCTTACATTTAACATCTCAATTTTATTGATCTCAATATCTTGTAGGCTAGACACTCCATGATGTAATGTCATTCTATCTCCACCACTTCTTGAGTGCAATAATAACATCTTCTATTTGCCCACTATTCTTTAGGTAGTATCCATCTCTAGGATTCACATCTCAGTTGATGCAAACTAGTTCTTGGCTGAGTCATTAACGTTTTTGCATTCCATTGTATTTATGCTCCCATTTAGTTCTTTTGTTTACGATTATATGTAGGATTTAAATATTTTACATAGCATGTTCTTTCCCTCCTAAGTTGTCATGTCCACATGCTTTCTTTTAATTATCCTTGCATGTACTCTTAATTTCCCCTTTGCTATTTGAACACTCTTTTATGCTAATACCCCACTTGTTCATCCACTTATTTTTTGTTTCATCCATGTGCTCTTCCTTCTATCTAATTTATCTTTAGTTGTCATCTTGGGCCAGTCATGTAGCTTCATATTCTCTAATATTCTTAAATACCTTATTAACTATATCGCAATTGATGCCTTAATCTAGAAGGCTCCGACCTTAGCCAAGAAAATCTCATATGACATCAAAGATTTAACCTTGAGGCTATGTACATGATTAAATTCTTTTGTAATCTCTCTATTGGTCTCCACTTTTTCGTTGATGTGTTGCTACCCCAAACTTCACACCCATATAGTACCACTGGAACCACTAGCAGCCTACAAATGGTTTTCTTAGTTTTTCACTCCTATAGTACAACTCCTTTACATCTATTTTATAATGAGGATAAGGATTTCCATCTCCCGTGTATTCTTTTCTCTCTACATGTATCATATTTGAGTTTATTCTAGAAGCCATTGACCAATTGCAAGGGGATGGAATTAAAAAAATCTCTATGGACCTTTGTTCTCTTCAAGGTAAAGATTGTGACCTTAGTTTTTCTAGTGTTCACCTGCATCCCTACCTTTAGGAAAAATAATTCAAGATCTTTCAAGTGTTCCATCAAATCATGAGTTATTTTTTCCATTAAAACAAGATCATATGTATATAGAAATAAGTTTATTATATAGTTGGTCATGTGAACACCCCTCCCCCTCCAACCACCAAACTTGCCTACCCATTCCTCTAATTTGTCAATGTACATCACAAATAATGTAGGAGATAAAGGGAAACCCTACTTGATCGTAATGTCACTTCTAAAACATTCTACTAATATTTTATTGTTCAAAATTTGGCCTAAACTCGGTCATATGACCTACATATAGTAGCTCTTTATTGTTTTAGAATTCTCAATTCCTCCATTCTACTCCACAAGTTTCTTCTAGGTACCATGCCAAAAGCTTTCTTGAAGCCAATGAAGCTATAGAAGGCCTCACCTCATTGTTCACCTCAAAATTTCTCAATTGAGTGTTTGAGAGTAATGCAATGGTCAATGGTAAAATGTTTTGGCCTAAAGTCCACTTCACCTTTTCTCTTATTCTCTCCTTTTTAGCCCAATGATTGATACATCTTTCTATTATGCTCCCAACAAATTTACCAGAAAGAGGATTTATATTTAGAGTGTGGTAGTTGTACGTAAGAAAAATGGATTCATTTGATATGCAATAGATTTTTCCACCTTTTCTTAATGCACAATTAGAAGGAAGATGACCTAATAGGCTCAAGTAGGACTTAAGCACTAAGTGAGTGCAATGATCCTTCATTGTATATGATTAAGAATAAAATGATTTAGGGAAATGATTCGATGATTGTAAGATATATGAATAAATAAGCAAAATTAAGTGGTTTCAAAACAATACAAACTAACAAAAATAGATGGAAAGTTACAGTGAACCGAAATGGAGACTCAAAAATTGTACTGACCTGTAAATTGAATCTAAAAATGTTCTGACAAGAAAAAATGCCCTGGGCATTTTGTTCTGGGGAACAAGAAGCCTAGGGTGTTTTTTCCCAAGAGTTCTGACTAAAAATTTGACTGATTGTTTGCAAATCCTGATCTTTTTGGAAAAGTTTTGACAGTTGTGCCACCTGTACCTGCATACAAAAAATAAGGAAAAGGTTGTTGAAAGGGGTTTTCCTTGGTCAAACCCCTAAAAAGGAAGTAACCTTGCAAATGAAATAAGATTGTATAAAGGAAAGTAAATAATGAAGGTACATATTAGATCTACCTTACCAATATCTTCATGAACAGATATTGAGATAACACATATTCATGAAGATGCTTGAATTAAATTTGTTGACTTTGGAATGTACAAATTAATCAAGGATATCTTCACAAATGCATGGATGTATGAATGTCACTCCTAGATCTTCAATGTTGTTATGCTTGATTGAACACTTGATATGGAGGAAGAATGCATAAGGACGGGCAAATGATCTTCTTGATTGCTTGAGAACTCCTCTACTTGTCTATCATGGGAGAGAATCTTGCTACAATGTAGAACATTTCCTTCAAATTGCCTTGGATGCTTGAAGGAATGCTAGCTCTCGGATGTATGCCTTCAAATCTTGAATTCACTTGATTGCCAAATAGTTGAGTGCTAAATATTAGTTATAATTCTAGATAATGGATTATGGATACCAAAATGAGGAGAGATAGGGTGTTTATATACCTCATCACACATTTCAGAATTCAAAATTAAGTTAGGCTGACCATGTGACCTAGTTTCCTAGCGAAACGTTGCAATGGGGCTTTGGTTCAAATTTGGGCCCAATCCTTGAGGTTTGTGTGGGTCACCATGTGGACCCTGTTAGCACCTGGAAAAATTTTCATGGCTGTACCAATTTTCCTCTGGTCTTTGCAGTGTTTTTCATGTCCCTGGCTTGAAACCCTAGGTCTCATTTCATATTTTGTAGTCGTTGAAAGAGAAAGCCCTAATTTTCCTTGGCCATGTTCTTTTTCCTCATTACTTTTTTGGGCCACTTAAGTTCCCTTTATGCACATGGTTTATTCTCCCAGTCTTTGTTGAATCACTTAACAAAGTTTCATGTCCCTTTATCATTCAGTGATTTAGCGAATACAGTCAGTCACTTGTTCGCTTGGTTCCTGGTGGTTATATCTTTCTATTTAGTGATTACCCAACTACAGTGGTCGCGTATTCTCCTATTCCTAGCGGCTTATCTCTTAACAGTTAGTGACTTGGCATGGCAGTTTCTTTTCCTTTTGGTCGCATGTTCACATCGTCAATGGGCCTGGCATTTCAGTCTACTTTCAATCTAATGGCAGGTGCATGATCTCATGGCTCTAACACACCCCATGAGATCATACGTCGACCATTGATTCTTCCAAGGCTACAGTGTTTCAAAAGTAGGTAGGTCCACTGCTAGGTGTGCACAGTTGGAAATTTCTCAATGGTCCACGAAGTGATCATTCGACGGTTGTTAGTGGGGCCATGTCAGAGAATCTACAGAGCGGCAACAAAGGATCGATCCAATGGTGGGTGTAAGTTCTCATGGGTTTTGTCAAAGTCATGAGATCTTATGCCGACTGTTGATTTTTTCTTTTCTCAGGTGACAATGATAGGGGTGGGTCCTCTGACAGGTAGAGCTGATTTGCCTTGTTTTGATTGGTTGATGGATCGATGACTCAGATGTGTCAGTGGGCCTGAAAATTCAAGAGGATGACAAATTTAGGATCTATGGCTGGCGTAAGATCACATGGAATCTTCTGAGCTCATGCGATCTTATGCCAACTATCTAATTAAAGGCTTATATGCAGTGGTTCTGACATGCTACACGACGCTGACATGCATGATTTCTATTGGCTAAAGGACAGTCCAAGTGGGTATGATGTCAAAAAGACCACTGAGTTGGAATTTGTCAGTAGGTCTGAGATTATAAAGTATTTGGGAATTAGGTGACTGAGGGAAGAAGTGCATTCTCAAAGTGTAACCCCAGTTAAGAAAATCACTTGGCGAATCAGCGAAGGCTTGTGTTCACATGTTCTCACAATGAAACCTAGGGTTAAAGGATGTCTCAATGACTTTGAGTTTCTTCAGTCGCGTAATCGCTAATGGTAAGCCAGGATTCTCATAGAGTTAAATTATGAAGCCCAGGAAAGGATGAGGATTTGATGGTCACGATATAAATTTGATCCAAATTTGAATGTTGATCGTTGATTTGTTGCTGGCGCCATGAAACTAGCCATTTCTTTCAAATTCAAATTTTTAAAGGGTTTCCAGCGACAAGAAGGACTGGAATTAAATGTTTAAGAGGTTGGGTTTGGTAGGAATGATCTCGCTGATTGTTGCAGAGTGGTCCAGGGTGTTTGCTGATCGATTGTAGGACTGTACTATGGGGAAACAGATAAATTTGTTGCTTAAGGCATGTTGCAGGCATCTAATCAGACTGATAATGCATGGTGAATTCATGGTTTTCAGTACTTTCTCAGGGAATTACCATGATTACAGTTCATTCTTGGATCTTCTTTCTCCAGGTTGCTTGGTTTTTTCCCCCAACTGTAATAAATTCTTGACTGATTCTTGTTGGTTGGGTGAGTGAAACCCTAACCCTAGTCATCCATAGCTTGTTGCATCCTATTTTTGGGATTCCAAGATGACTAGGGGTATATATTGCAAAAAAATTTATGTATTAGGTTGTTGAGGATGTATATTGAAAGTCAATGTAAAGACTAAACAGGGAGAGCTTGGATTTAGTTTTTGTCTCCTAAGCATTTTGTTATGGTAATGTATTGATTCTGCAAATTTTAATGAGAATACACTTGGATTCCAATCTTATATTTGTGTATGTCTTCTTATTTTGTTCTTGGGCTCATATATGTTAATGTCACAAAGTGAGTTAGCATATGGTAAACAAAGAGTATTGTGGAGTTATCTTTGAGTTCCTAACAAAGTTAGGATTAAAGTCTTTAAGGTGATTTCAGTGAGTTCATGGCTAGATAAGAATTTGATGTCTAGGTATGTGAGGGAGAGGAATAATAGGCAAAGCACTTATTCTGAGTCCAAGAGTGTTTGAGTTGGGGTTTTCAGTTGATATGCATTGTTGATGACTCTATGCCCTTGGTTAAGGCACTGGTCCATTCTCTGGAAGTAGTTCATCATCATCAATCACACACATAATATAAATGATAAAATCTTTCAATCAGTTTATAAAGGGTATAATGCATAACATTTTTTGATTCCTTTCAAGAAGTGAATCAAAGGTACACCCGCCTAAGCATCTAGGCTCAAAGTGTAGGAGGATCTCTTTGATCCTTGTTAATTAGCCCTTTTCCTTGCAGACTTTGGAGTGGTGATAGAGTCAGTGACATTAACTTGTCAATCATAGTGTAAACTTGCAAGTAGAAATGAAAAGGGGGACCAACAGAATGGCGACTCTGCCGGGGAGAGTCTAGAGATAAAGGTTTTAAGTGGATTCTTGTTTTTCTTGTTGCATTAAGTTGAAGATTTCCCATTTTGGTGGGTGGTGACTCAAAAGGTTAGAACCAGTGCTATAGACTGCAAGTCATGGACAAAAGAAGGAATACTAGGTCCTTTGTTAAGAAAAATCTGGAGGTTACTCTGGAACAATTGCCTAGACAGGAAAAGAAGAGTTGGATTAGAAGAAATGGTGAGTCTACTAGTGCTCCCATGAGAGAACAAAGGAATACCAGAGGTAGAGCACCACATGTTTCCTCAAGTGAGGAAGGTTCACAAGATAGAAGTTCTAGATCAGATGGTGGTCACTCTGAAGATAAATTTTATGATACCCCAGAGGCTGTATTTCAAGACAAGGGTTCATTGCTTGCAGGTCAGGATGAACAAACTAGAGAGAGAGGTTTTGGACCAGATTTAGATCCTGATGAGGATATGTTCATAAGGCAACCCATGAGACCAAGACAGGTTCATTTCCCATATCAAAATCCCACTGATATGGATGTGTCATCAAGTTCTGATGATATTATGATAGACCCAAATGATTTAAATGCACTAAGGTTACAGTTGGCAGAGCAGGATGCCATACATAAGAGGTTACAAAAGGAGAGAGAAGCTGAAAAGGTGAATGCTCTAATAGAAAGAGAGTCTCTTCTAAGACAGATTAATGAAATGAAGGAGAGAAACAAGATGCTTGCTTCTGCTCCTAAAACTTTGCAGCATGATGTCTTTGGTGATCTTGATGCTTTGAGAAGTGAGCAGGAGTGCTTGCTGCAAGATCATGAGTTTGATAAAGAGGGCCCTGTGGTTAGACAGGTTCAAAGTTATGCTTCCTTCCCTAAAGATAAAGATGGTCATGAGATCACTAGGCTTGCTGTTGCCACTGGTGAAAAAGGAAAGCAAAAGATGGTGGGACATCAAACAAGCAAATCATTGACAATACTAGGGGTCCCACCACCCAATTCAAATAAGGATACAGAGATGGAAAGAAGAAGAAAAGAAGATGAGGACCTTGCAAGAGAATTAGAAAAGGCTGAAATTGAAGCCTCCATTGCAGAAAAGAGAAGAAAGATCCAGTTCTTGAAGGCTTCATCTGCTAATGCTCTTGGCCCATCTACTACTGAACTAGGTATGCCATCTATGACTACCACTGTTCCACTTAGTAATGCTACTACTAGTTCAATTCCTTCCTCATCTACTAGGATAAATGTTGATCATAGGCAATAGTCAAATGCACAAGTAGATGGAAATGTAAATGTAAATGTTGATCCTAGGGTTAACACTAGTTCAAGTTTTCAAAGAAGACCTATGCAATTAGAAGGCTATAGGCAAATTAGCTTTGATGGAATTCCTGGCTACCCAAATGATTTTCCAACTGATATAAGAGATAAGGTACCTAAGTTTGCAGGTAACAATGTTATTAGTTGTGAGGAACATCTTAGGTTATTTGTTGATATGCTAAATGATTATGAGGTAGAGCATGAGGATGTGGTCATGAAATTATTTGTTCAATCTTTGGTGGAGGATGCTAGAGATTCGTTTAAGAGACTCCCTGACCGTTGTATTGACACTTGGGATTCTTTTGAGAGATTGTTCAAAGAACAATATGGTGATAGGCCTAATGCTAGTTTCATGTTAAATGAATTCAATACCATAAGGAAAAATTAGAATGAAGCTATAGCTGAGTTCAATATGAGATTTTAGAAGGGTATGCATAAGTTGTTTCAAGTTATGGAGTTAGATGACAATGTTTGTTTGACCACATACTTCAATGCCTTTGATGGAAAGATGGGATATTTGTTGAGGGAAAAAGAACCAAGAACTCTCAGAGATGCTTTTAGGATTGCTGTCAATATTGAAAACAATATGAAAATATCAGGAAAATTGGGTGGAAAAAGAGATGATCCAAAGTTGTTTGGAGATAAAAAGTATAAGAGGGATAATGAAAGGAATGTTGGAAATAAGAAACAATAGGAAGATAAGTTGGACAGGGTGCTGAATGCATTGAAGGATCTAAAAGTACCTGTTAATAGGAACAATGGTGTTCCTACCAATGAAAAGCCTCAATTCAACAATAATTTTAGTAGGCAGAATAGATTGCAGAATTATCCCTACAACACTCAATGGAAGGATGGCAAGCCTATTGCCCTTGCTGCAAGAGGAAGTAATGATAGAGTTGTCCCTGATCCTTTACAAAGATCCTCTGTAAATGTTGTAGAAGATACACAATGGTGTATAGCATGCCAATCCCCTCATTCTGCAGAGCATTGTGTGGTTGCACAATCCATGGCTGCAGATCAAAATGATAATGATGAGGGATTAGATCAAGAAGAAAGTCATGATGATATTGGATGCAATATGGAAACTTCATATTTAGGATATGAAGATGATTCTAATTTTGATGAAGAAGCAGATGTATGTTTGAAAAGATACAATCGGGCACTTTTCCATCATGAGGTATTTTCTGACAGTGAAGACATTGATAAGAAAATATGTAATATGATTTCTTCCTCAGAGACAGTAAATTTGAGAAGACCTTCAAGAGAAGAGATGTATAGAATTGCTGCAGAAATGATAGCCCAAGTGCAAACTAGAGGCATGGTGGCAAGGGATACAAATGGGAAAGCTGTAGGAATGTTTATAAAGAACACCAACTCTGGGGAATTCAGTGGAAATAAGTCAAAGGATGATCACTTGGCAAGACTCAAGAATGTAAAAGGTAAGAAGTGGGAACCTAAGGGAGTTGGAGTTGAAAAAATTTCCAATGAGATAGAGAAGCCAGTTAGCACAATGGCTAAGAATGAGAAGATGAAAGTCACCAATACATCTAATGTCTTAGATAAACAAAAAGACACTAAGACAGAACAGATTGAGTTTCCTCCCTCTGCTCTTGTTGATATCTTAGTTGTATTGTCTCATATCACGGTTAAGGTTCCATTGTCAGAATTATTGAGGATCCCTGAACATAAGGATAGGGCTATTGCATGGGTAGATAATGTTCATCATAATGATATTGCATGCAATGAATCTCAAGCTAAGGTTTTGAAAAAAGTAGAAGCTCAGGGAATGGTGTCTCAAATTCCACCTATTTATTTGGATAGTTTTGTCAATGCTAGCCTTGAGAACATAGATCCATTCTTCTTGAGTGTCCTTGTAAATGGAATGAAACTAAGAAATTGTATGATTGATTCAGGTGCCTCTAATACTATTATGCCTTTTAAGATCATGGAAAAGTTGGGCCTTAAAGTTGATACAGTTCAGGGTAGATGTTATGCAATGGATCAGAGGGAGGTACCAGTCATTGGAACTATAAATGCTATGCCCTATAGGTTGGCAGCCTATCCAGAGAAAGAATTGACCATGATTGTTTTGGTGGTGGATATCCCTCCTCATTATGGGATGCTATTATCTAGAAGATGGAGTGTTGCCATGGGTGGAAGTTTACAATGTGACTTGTCTTATGCAACCTTCAAGATTGATGATCAGTTTGTTAAGATTGAGCGAGAGTCAAGAGTATGCCACATGATTGGAAGGAATATTGACAATGAGACTACATGTTTTGTGGATACTGACATCAATGCTTTTAGGGCAGAGATCCTTGTGCTTGAGAAGGAGCCTGTATTGCCATGTATTGCTGAGGAGGTAGGTTCTATGTCTGTGAGGGGTGATTTGTGGGTGATGTACTTTGATGGTGCAAATTGCAAAGATGGAGTAGGAGCAGGTATTTTACTTATTTCTCCTAATGGAAATACTTACAAATTCTCTTTCACATTGAGTTTCTTTTGTACCAGCAATATAGAAGAGTATGAACCATTATTGTTAGGATTGAGGTTGGCACAAAACCATGGAATTAAATGTATAAAAGTTTTTGGAGATTCTGAATTAGTGGTGTCCCAAATAAGGTCAGTGTATTCTTCCAAGAATAAAAGGTTGAAACAATACAAAAATGTTGTTTGGGATTTGATTGAGTGTTTTTATGCCTTTAATATTGAGTGGAAGGATAGAAGTAACAACAAGATGGCTGATTGTTAGCCAATATTGCAATCAATCCCAGTGATATTACTTTTTCTGGCCTCTCCAAAGTTGAAATTCAGACTAGGCCTAGTATACCAGATAATGTTGAGAATTGGCAAGTTTTTGAGGATGACTAGGATATCTTGAAATTTATGAATTGTGAAGATCAGTATCATGGTTAGGAGTTTGATTTCTCAGCCTTGGTTGAGACTGTAGAAGGAAGGGAAGTTGTCTTTGGTAATGAAGTTGTTCAACTTAGAACTAACAAGGTTCCTAAGGGACTTGTTCTAGAAACTGTATTTGATAATCAAGACAGAGTTCAAAAGGATATTAAAAGGGAAGATCATATAAAATTGGATGAGATAAATCTTGGAACACAAGAATCACCTAAGAGGGTTTACATTGGTGGAGATATGTCTCACAAGGTAAGGAAGTCCTTGATTGAATTATTGAGAAAATTTAGGCATGTTTTTGCATGGTCATATGATGACCTAAAGGTTTATAGAGAAGACCTGTTTCAGCATGTTATTCCTTTGAAAGAAGATGCCAAACCCTGAGGCAGAAACAAAGGCCTATAAATCATACTTTGGCACCTAAGATGCAAGAAGAATTAATGAAGCTAAGAGATGCTGGAATTATCAAGCCCATTAGGCACTCTTCTTGGGTGTCAAATTTAGTCCCTGTTAGAAAGAAGAATGGTGACATCAGACTTTGTGTGGACTTCATAAATTTGAACATCAGCTCATTGAAGAATAGCTATTGTCTACCCAATATGGAGGCTATGTTGCAAAGAGTGACCGGATCTGAATTAATGTCTATGATGGATGGTTTCTCTGGTTATAATCAGGTAATTGTGAAAGAATCAGAACAATTTAAGACAACTTTCACTACACCTTGGGGGACATATGTTTATGTGAGAATGCCTTTTGGTCTCACAAATGTTGGTGCAACTTTTCAGAGGGCAATGGATGTTTCCTTTTTAGATTTTATCAGTGATTTCCTTGTTGTTTATCAAGATGATTTAACTACTTATTCCAAGAAGGAAGAAGACCATTGTACTCATCTAGAAAAAATATTTGTGAGGGCTTTGGAATATGGCATTTCATTAAACCCAAGGAAATGTGCATTTGGTGTCACTAAGGGTAGGTTGCTTGGCCACCTAGTTGGAAAGCAAGGAGTTAGAATTGATCCTAAGAGGGTGGCAGCCATTGACAAGGTTCAAAGGCCAAAAAAAGTTAAAGGAATTCAGTCTTTCTTTGGTCAGGTCAATTTCTTGAGAAGGTTTGTAACAAACTTTGCTGAGGTTACTAGGCCAATATCCAAGATGTTGAAGAAGGGATCTAAGATTAAATGGGAGGGTGAGCCTAATGGAGCTTTCAAGAATATCAAGTAGGCTATCAAAGATGCACCTGTGCTCAAGGCACCTAATTACAATATTCCAATGCATATCTTTTCCTTTGCATCTTTTCATACTATTGCTGCAGTTTTGTTGCAGAAAAATAGTGAAGGTTATGAGCAGCCTATTGCTTTTTTCAGTAAATCTTTGTAGGCTGCTGAATTGAAATATGATATCAATGAAAAACAAGCTTACGCACTTGTGAACGCTATTAAGGATTTTAGGTGTTATTTGATGGGAGCAATTGTGATTGCTTTTGTACCAAGTGCAGCAATTAAGGATATTTTCTCATAGCAAGAGGTGTCTGGAAGGAGATGTAGATGGATCAATAGAATTCAAGAATTCAATATTGATGTCCAGATTACCAAATTGGTTAGAGGACAAGGATTGGAACAACTGATGGCTCAATCCAATCTTGATGCAAATCAGATAAATCAAGCTGAGGTTGATTACACATGTGATATGGATGATTGTATCTGGTATCAAGATGTTGTATTTTACTTAAGGAACATGAAATGTCTAGCAGGAATGAATGATAATCAGAAGAGGACATTAAAATTATAGGCCATCAAGTATGTGATTGTGAAATGTAAACTTTATAAGAAAAATTTAGATTGCATACTTTTGAAATGTGTTGATGAAAATCAGGTTGACAAGTTGTTGAAAGAAATGCATGAGGGAGTTTGTGGTGGACATTACATGGGTAAAACCACTGCTCAAAAGATTTTGAGAGCAGGATTCTAGTGGCCCACAATCTTCAAGGATGCAGAGCAGTTGGTAAGAAGATGTGATGCTTGTCAAAGGTTCTTTGGTAAGCTTAAGTTTTTAGGCAATATGCCCTTAAGGCCAGTTGAGGTGTAGGCTCCTTTCCAGCAGTGGGGAATAGATTTCATAGGGGAGATACCAAACAAGTCAAGTGGAGGACACTCTTGGATCTTGGTTGCCACTGATTATTTCACAAAGTGGGTAGAGGCTATCCCCACAAGGAATTCAAGTAGTAGGGTGGTGACTGATTTTTTATTAAATAATATTGTTACAAGGTTTGGCTGCCCTGAGAGGATAGTCAGTGATAATGCAATGTGTTTCAGGTTTGTTGAATACAAGGAATTCTCCTGAGGTCTAGGAATTTAGATGTCATACTCCTCTCCCTATCATCCACAAGGGAATGGACAGGCAGAATCAACAAATAAGAGCCTGATAAAAATCTTCAAGAGGATCCTTGATAAGAATAAAAGAGCATGGAGTTCAAAATTGCCATTAGCTATATGGGCTGATAGGGTAATTATGAAGAAGGCAATTGGTTGTGCACCATTTGACTTAGTGTATGGGATACATGCAAGGATGCCTCAGAACAATCTATTGGAAATGTATAGGTTTGTTCAGTTATATGATGATGATATAGATGATGAAATGCAGTTGAGGATTGAGGACCTCATCATGCTGGATGAAATTAGAAGAGAATCAATTGCAAAAAATGCCAAGTTGCAATTGCAGGTCAAGAATTTGTATGACAAAAGGACTGTTGACAGGAAGTTTGAGCCTGGTGACTTGGTATTAATTTGGAATGCTAGATTGGAGGATAAAGGGAAACATGGAAAATTTGACCTAATCTGGTTAGGGCCATATCTAATTCATGAGAAATGGGGCCAAGATTCATACATTGTAAAAGAATTAAATGGTGATACTCAAGAATTGCCAGTTCATGGACAATTCTTGAAGAGATACTTCCATTGAAGGTATCATTCTTTCCATGAATAGTAGTTAGGTCTGTATATTTTGTAATTTTTGTAAAGTTGCCTGCCCTCTGTCTCGTTTTGTCTTGGTTTGTAGGGTTTTTGACCTGTTGCTCTTTGTTGTTCAATTTTTCCTATGGGTGGTCTACTTTAACCAGTGATTCTAGATCCTTGCTATGCCGGCAAGAGGCATACATCCCTAGATAGAGCCACTATTAGCACCTGGAAAATTTTTCATGGCTGTACCAATTTTCCTCTAGTCTCTGCAGTGTTTTTCATGTCCCTGGCTTGAAACCCTAGGTCTCATTTCATATTTTGTAGCCGTTGAAAGAGAAAGCCCTAATTTTCCTTGGCCATGTTCTTTTTCCTCATTACTTTTTCAGGCCACTTAAGTTCCCTTTATGCACGTGGTTTATTCTCCCAGTCTTCACTGAATCGCTTAACAAAGTTTCATGTCCTTTTATCATTCAACGATTTAGAAAATACAGTCAATCACTTGTTCGCTTGGTTCCTGGTGGTTATATCTTTCTATTCGGTGATTACCCGACTACAGTGGTCGTGTATTCTCCTGTTCCTGGTGGCTTATCTCTTAACAGTTAGTGACTTGGCATGGTGATTTCTTTTCCTTTTGGTCACATGTTGGTGTGGTCAGCGGGCCCGACATTTTAGTCTACTTTCAAGCTAATGGCGGGCGCATGATCTCATGGCTCTGACACACCCCATGAGATCATACACTGACCGTTGATTCTTCCAAGGCTACAACATTTCAAAAGTAGGCGGGTCCATTGCCAAGTGTGTGTAGTTGGCAATTTCTCAATGGTCCATGAAGTGATGAGTCGATGATTGTCAGTGGGGCCATGTCAGAGAATTTGTAGAGCGGCAACAAAGGATCGATCCAATGGTGGGCATAAGTTCTCATGGGTTTTGTCAGAGTCATGAGATCTTACACCGACCATTGATTTTTTCTTTTCTCAAGCGATAATGATAGGGGTGGGTCCTCTGACAGGTGGAGCTGATTTGCCTTATTTTGATTGGTTGCTAGATCGATGACTCAGATGTGTCAGTGGGTCTGAAATATTCAAGAGGATGACAGATTCAGGATCTACGACTGGCGTAAGAGCACATGGAATCTTCTGAGCTCATGCGATTTTACACCGACCGTTCGATTAAAGGCTTATATGTAGTGGGTCCGACGTGCTACACGATGCTGACATGCATGATTTCTATTGGCTAAAGGACTATCCAAGTGGGTATGATGTGAGAAAGACCGCTGAGATGGAATTTGTTAGTAGGCTTGAGATTATAAAGTATTCGACGATTAGGCGACTGAGGGCAGTCGAGCATTCTCAAAGTGTAACCCCAGTTAAGAAAATCACTTAGCAAATCAGTGAAGGCTTGTGTTCACATGTTCTCACAATGAAACCTAGGGTTAAAGGATGTCTCGGTGACTTCAAGTTTCTTCAGTCATGTAATCGCTAATGGTAAGCCAGGATTCTTATAGAGTTAAATTATGAAGCCCAGGAAAGGATGAGGATCTGACGGTCGCGATATAAAGTTGATCCAGATTTGAATGCTGACTGCTGATTTGCTGTTGGCGCCATGAAACTAGCTATTTCTTTCAAATTCAAATTTTTAAAGGGTTTCCAATGATAGGAAGGACTGGAATTAATTGTTTAAGCGGTTGGGTTTGGTAGGAATGATCTTGCTGATTGTTGCAGAGTGGTCCAGGCTGTCTGTCGATCGATTGCAGGACTGTACCATAGGGAAATAGATAAATTTGTTGCTCAAGGCATGTTGTAGGCATCTAATTAGACTGATAATGCATGGTGAATTCATGGTTTTTAGTACTTTCTCAGGGAATTACCATGATTACGGATCATTCTTGGATCTACTTTCTCCAGGTTGCTTGGTTTTTTCCCCCAACTGTAATAAATTCCTAACTGATTCTTGTTGGTTGGGTGGGTGAAACCCTAACCCTAGTCATCTGTAGCTTGTTGCATCCTATTTCTGGGATTCCAAGATGACTAGAGGTATATATTGGAAAAAAATTTATATATTAGGTTGTTGAGGATGTATATTGAAAGTCAATGTAAAGACTAAACAGGGAGAGCTTGGATTTAGTTTTTGTCTCCTAAGCATTTTGTTATGGTAATGTATTGATTCTGCAAATTTTAATGAGAATACACTTGGATTCCAATCTTATATTTGTGTATGTCTTCTTATTTTGTTCTTGGGCTCATATATGTTAATGTCACAAAGTGAGTTAGCATATGGTAAACAAAGAGTATTGTGGAGTTATCTTTAAGTTCCTAACAAAGTTAGGATTAAAGTCTTTAAGGTGATTTCAGTGAGTTCATGGCTAGATAAGAATTTGATGTCCAGGTATGTGAGGGAGAGGAATAATAGGCAAAGCACTTATTCTGAGTCTAAGAGTGTTTGAGTTGGGGTTTTCAGTTGATATGCATTGTTGATGACTCTATGCCCTTGGTTAAGGCACTGGTCCATTCTCTGGAAGTAGTTCATCATCATCAATCACACACACAATATAAATGATAAAATCTTTCAATCAGTTTATAAAGGGTATAATGCATAACATTTTGTGATTCCTTTCAAGAAGTGAATCAAAGGTACATCCGCCTGAGCATCTAGGCTCAAAGTGTAGGAGGATCTCTTTGATCCTTGTTAATTGGCCCTTTTCCTTGCAGACTTTGGAGTGGTGACAGAGTCAGTGACATTAAGTTGTCAATCATAGTGTAAACCTACAAGTAGAAATGAAAAGGGGGACCAACAGACCCAAGACCCTTTTTTTATTGGCTACCTATATCTCTAAGTTGGAGACCCCAAATCAAATTTTTTTCCCATGACTATTTACTTTGCCACATGTTTCACTCCCATTCATCCAAGGTGTCTTCTTCATGGCATGTTGGTGCCTCAACTAGGACGTGCACAACCCCCACCATAAACAACAAGTGTTTACCATACGAATTGGATAGGGTAGCCGTGTGGCATTCCACCACATGACCACCTAATGTACCACTCTTACTGCCATTACTTCCCACATCAACCTTACTTTGCAACATGCAGCAGTATTTACTACACATCACCTCACCTTATAATAAATTAAGAGCACTCATATTGACAACACAACTCCATTTAATATATTTTAATCCTCATTGATCAAGCCATGTCTCATTCCTTTCTATGCACACACTTTTGGAGTCTTTGACATTTTTGCGACTAGAACATGTTTGACAAAGGACTCTACAACATCAAGAGCTGACAATAGTGTACTTTTATTTTCACCAGCTACAACATTGTTTTTATAGATAAACACCAGGTTTTCTCGACATTCTTCTTATTCGCTAGTTTTCTTGTATTACATTCTTACCATTGTTTACGAATTTACTTCCTCCACTATTCATTTTGCCGATATGGACTCCACTTGTATCAGAGATATGGTTTTTGAGAGCTACATGAGAACCCTGAACAGTGACTACTTGGAGAATTTATGAATGAGGCTTTATTGTATCATCTTTGACAAAGGAGAGGATTCTGTCCTCACTAGGCCATCGAAGACCTTTTGGGGCATTCAAATCTAGTTTTTGCCATTGTTTTTTATATATTTTTTAACTACAACCTCCATTGCTATTGTCTTTGGTGCTTGTTGCATTTTTTTGAGTGTTTGTGTTTGTGAACACAACTTATTGTGTTCATAAACACTTATAAGCCTAAAAGGGAATCATACTCTTACATTCTAGCTTCATTGGCATGTTCATAGTTAAGGGAATTCATTATTTTCATAATCTCAAGAATCGTTGTTCATATTTATCTTATTGGTATAATTATAATTATTTAAGGATTTACACTTAGAAATCATTATTATTCAACTTCTTTTAGGGTTCACAAATTCAAAGGTATGCAATTAAATGTACAACATTTTCAAGTTATATGTTTTATGGCTTCAATTTTACTATTAATGGTTTACACTTTGATTTTCAATTTATGTGTTATAGGGTTTCAGATTTAGTGTTAAGGGTTTCCACTTTCATTTCCAATATTAGGGTTTATAGGTTCCAATTTTAGTGTTTATGGGTTTTTACTATCATTGATATTGTCAAAGGGTTTCCATTTTGTTGTTACTTTAGGGTTTAAGGTTCAATATGGGAGTGATTCACTTCCACTATTTAAGTTTTCACAAATTCAATGATTTCTAGTTCAATGTACAATATTTTTTAATTTATCTATTTGAGGGTTTCAATTTTACTATTAAGGGTTTCCACATTCATTTCCAATGTTAGGGGTTAAGGGTTCCCATTTCAGTGTTTATGGGTTTACAATGTCACTGTTACTGTCAAAGGGTTTCCATTTTTATGTTACTTTAGGGTTTAAAGGTTTGGAGTTTCAATGTGGGAGTGGTTAAATTTCATTATTTAAGGGCTCACAAAATCAATAGTATCCAATTCAATGTGTAACCATTTACATTTATCTATTTTAGGGTTTCAATTTTATTGTTAAGGGTATCCAATTTCATTTCAATTTATCTATTAATAGGGTATGTGCAAGATCATGAGGGGCCAAAAAGTGGCGATGTAAAAAAATCCACTTTTCAGTCGTCCAAAAGTGCATGAAAATGTATGTTGACTTTTTAGCAGGCCTGGGTGTCAGTACACCTGGGCAAACCTAACACCAAAGCACATGCCTAATTGGGTACCCGATATTTTTGGGTACATGAAAAAATGGCGAGAGTAAATGAAAAAATTGAACTTTTATATATAAAAAGAGGTATATATATATATATATATATATATATATATATATATATATATATATATATATATATATATATATATATATATATATATATATATATATATATATATATATATATATAATGTTTAACTATGAAATATGAACTTTGAAATATATAATGTTTAACTATAAAATTGAACTTTGAAATATGTATGATATCACTATTTTATATATATATATATATATATATATATAATGTTTAAATATGTATTATATATATAATTATATATTAATTTACATATTTTATATTATAATATTTTATAAATTAATATATTTTATATATATTAATATGTATTATATATAATTATATTTAACGTTTATATTATATAAATATATTTACAAATTATATATATATATAACGTTTAAGGGATATTAAGGGGTATTATGTAAATATTTATATAACGTTTAAGGGATATTAAGGGGTATTATGTATATATATATATATGTATATGTATATATATACATATACATATACATATATATATATATATATATATATATATATATATATATATATATATAAGGGGTATTATGTAAATATTTTATATATATAAATATATATATATATGGGTATTATGTAAATATATATATATAATGTTTAAGGGATATTAAGGGGTATTATGTATATATATATATGTATATGTATATATATACATATATATATACATATACATATACATATATATATATATATATATATATAAGGGGTATTATGTAAATATTTTATATATTTTTTAATATGTATTATATATAATTATATATTAATATATATTTTATATAATAATATCTTATATATATATATATATATATATATTAATATATAAACTTTATAGATCATAATATTTAAATTGTATATCGAAAGGGGTTACCAAAACTTCCTAGGGGTCCTAGTACGCCTTATCACGTGTTAGGACCCCTAAGAAGTCCTCATGACCCCTTTTGACATATTGGAATGCTTGAGTGTATCCCAAGGGGTTATCACCCGTTAGGACCCCTAGGAAGTCCCCATGACCGCACGACCCCTTTGGGACACACTCAAGCATTCCAATGTGTCAAAAGCGGTCATGGGGACTTCCTAGGGGTCCTAATGCATGATAAGATGTATTAGGAGCCCTAGGAAGTCCCCATGACCCCTTTTGACACATTTGAACCCTCAAGTGTGTCTGAAGGGGTCCAACAACCCCTTAGGACACACTTGAGGGTTCTAATGTGTCAAAAGGTGTCATGGGGATTTCCTACAGATCCTAACACATGATAAGGTGTACTAGGACCCCTAGGAAGTCCCCATGACCCATTTTGACACATTGGATAGCTCAAGTGTGTCCGAAGGGGTCCTACGACCCCTTAGGACACACTTGAGGGTTCCAATGTGTCAAGCAGGGTCATGGGGACTTCCTAGGGGTCCTAACACATGATAAGGCATACTAGGACCCCTAAGAAGTCCCCATGACCCTTTTGACACATTTGAATGCTCAAGTGTGTTCGAAAGGGTCGTAGGACCCCTTAGAACACACTTGAGGGTTCAAATGTGTCAAAAGGGGTCATGGGGACTTCTTAGGGGTCCTAACACATGACAAGGCATACTAGGACCCCTAGGAAGTCCCCATGACCCCTTTTGCACATTTGAATGCTCAAGTGTGTATGAAGGGGTCATAGGACCCCTTAGGAAACACATGAGAATTCCAATGTGTCAAAAGGGGTCATGGGGACTTCCTAGGGGTCCTAACACATGATAAGGTATACTAGAGCCCATAGGAAGTCCCCATGACCCCTGTTGAAAAATTTGAACCCTCAAATGTGTCTGAAGGGGTCCTACAACCCCTTACGACACACTTGAGGGTTCTAATGTGTCAAAATGGGTCATGGAGACTTTCAAGGGGTCCCGACGCGTGATAAGACATACTAGGACCCCTAGGAAGTCCCCATGACCCCTTTTGAAATATTTGAATGCTCAAGTGTGTTCGAAGGGGTCGTAGGACCCCTTAGGACACACTTGAGCATTCCAATGTGTCAATAGGGGTCATGGGGAGTTCCTAGGGGTACTAATGCATGATAAGGCATACTAGGACCCTTATGAAGTCCCCATGACCCCTTTTGACATATTTGAACCCTCAAGTGTGTCCGAAGGGTTCCTACGATCCCTTAGGACAAACTTGAGGGTTCTAATGTGTCAAAAGGGGTCATGGGGACTTCCTAGGGGTCCTAACGCTGATAAGGTGTACTAGGACCCCTAGGAAGTCCCCATGACCCCTTTTGATACAGTTGAACCCTCAAGTGTGTTTGAAGGGGTCATAGGACCCCTTAGGACACACTTGAGGGTTCCAATGTGTCGAAAGGGGTCATGGGGACTTCCTAGGGGACCTAACGCGTGATAATATATACTAGGACCCCCAAGAAGTCCCCATGACCCCTTTTGACACATCTGAATGCTCAAGTGTGTCTGAAGGGGTCATATGACCCCTTAAGACACACTTGAGGGTTCCAATGTGTCAAAAGGGGTCATGGGGACTTCCTAGAGGTCCTAATGTGTGAGAAGGCATACTATGACGTTTAGGAAGTCCCCATGACCCATTTTGACACATTTGAATGCTCAAGTGTGTCTGAAGGGGTCCTATGACCCCTTAGGGCACACATGAGGGTTCCAATGTGTCAAAAGGGGTCATTGGGACTTCCTAGGGGTCCTAGTATGCATGATAAGGTATACTAGGACCCATAGGAAGTCCCCATGACCCCTTTTGACACATTTGAATCCTCAAGTGAGTTTGAAGAGGTCCTACGACCCCTTAGGACACACTTCAGGGTTCTAATGTGTCAAATGGGGTCATGGGGACTTCCTAGGGGTGCTAACACATGATAACACATACTAGGACCCCTAGGAAATCCCCATGAACTCTTTTGACACATTTGAATGCTCAAGTGTGTATGAAGGGGTCGTAGGACCCCTTAGGAAACACTTGAGCATTTCAATGTGTCAAAAGGGGTCATGGGGAATTCTTAGGGGTCCTAATGTGTGATAAGGCGTACTAGGACCCCTATAAAGTCCCCATGACCCCTTTTGACACATTTGAACCCTCAAGTGTGTCCGAAAGGGTCCTATGACCCCTTAGGAAACAATTAAGGGTTCTAAGGTGTCAAATGGAGTCATGGGGACTTCCTAGGGTTCCTAATGCCTGACTAGTCATACTAGGACTCCTAGGAAGTCCCCATGACCCCTTTTGGCACATTTGAACCCTCAAGTGTGTTCAAAGGGGTCGTTAGACCCCTTAGGACACACTTGAGCATTCCAATGTGTCAAAAGGGGTCTTGGGGACTTCCTATGGGTCCTAATGTGTGATAAGGCATATTAGGACCCCTAGGAATTCCCAATGACCCCTTTTTACATATTTGAATGCTCAAGTGTGTTCAGAGGGGTCGTACAACCCCTTAGAACATACTTGAGCATTCCAATATGTCCATAGGGGTCATGGGGACTTTCTAGGGGTCCTAATGTGTGATAAGGCATACTAGGACCCTTAGAAAGTCCCCATGACCCCTTTTGACACATTTGAACCCTCAAGTGTGTCCAAAGGGGTCGTAGGACCCCTTAGGACACACTTGAGGGTTCCAATGTGTCAATAGCGGTCATGGGGACTTCCTAGGGGTCCTAACATGTGATAAGGCATACTAGGACCTATAGGAAGTCCCCATGACCCCTTTTGACACATTTGAATGCTCAAGTATGTCCAACAGAGTTTTAGGACCCATTAGGACATAGTTGAAGATTCCAATGTGTCAATAGGGGTCATGGGGACTTCCTATGGGTCCTAATGATTGATAAGTTTTACTAGGACCTCTAGGAAGTCCCCATGACCCCTTTTGACTCATTTGAATGCCCAAGAGTGTCTGAAGGGGTCGTAGGACCCTTTAGGACACACTTGAGCATTCCAATGTGTCAATAGGGGTCATGGGAACTTTCTAGGGGTCCTAACAGGTAATAAGGCATACTAGAACCCCTAGAAAGTCCCCATGACCCCTTTTGACACATTTGAACCCTCAAGTGTGTCCGAAGGGGTTGTAGGACCCCTTAGGACACACTTGAGGGTTTCAATGTGTCAAAAGGGGTCATGGGGACTTCCTAGGGGTCCTAACACATGATAAGGTGTACTAGGACCCATAGGAAGTTCTCATGACCTCTTTTGACACATTTAAACTCTCAAGTGTGTTTGAAGGGGTCCTACAACCCCTTAGGACACACTTGAGGGTTCTAATGTGTCAAAAAGGGTCATGGGGACTTCCTAGGGGTTCTAACGCATGATAAGGCATACTAGGACCCCTATGAAGTCCCCATGACCCCTTTTGTCACATTTGGACCCTCAAGTGTGTTCGAATGGTTCCTACGACCCCTTGGGACACACTTGAGGGTTCCAATGTTTCAATAGGGGTCATGGGGACTTCTTGGGGGTCCTAACATGTGATAAGGCATACTAGGACCTCTAAGAAGTTCCCATGACCCCTTTTGACACATTTAAATGCTCAAGTGTGTCCGAAGGGGTCATAGGACCCCTTAGGAAACACTTGAGAATTCTAATGTGTCAATAGGGGTCATGGGGACTTTCTAGGGGTCCTAACGCATGATAAGGCATACTAGGACCCCTCAAAAGTCCCCATGAGCCCTTTTGAAACATTTGAATGCTCAAATGTGTTCGAAGGGGTTGTAGGACCCCTTAAGACACATTTGAGCATTCCAATGTGTCAATATGGGTCACGGGGACTTCCTAGGGGTCCTAACATGTGATAAGGTGTACTAGGACCCCTAGAAAATCCCCATGACCCCTTTTGAAACATTTGAATGCTCAAGTGTGTCCGAATGGGTCATAGGACCCCTTAGGACACACTTGAGTAGTCCAATGTGTCAATAGGTGTCATGAGGACTTCCTAGGGGTCCTATCATGTGATAAGGAGTACTAGGACCCCTAAGAAGTCCTAATGGACCCTTTTAAAACATTTGAATGCTCAAGTGTGTCTGAAGGGGTCTTAGGATCTCTTAGGACACACTTGAGCATTCCAATCTGTTAATAGTGGTCATGGGGACTTCCTAGGGGTCCTAACGCATGATAAGGTGTACTATGACCCCTAGGAAGTCCCCATGACCCTTTTTGACACATTTGAACCCTCAAGTGTGTCTGAAGGGTTCCTTTGACACCTTAGGACACACTTGAGGGTTCCAATGTGTCAATAGGGGTCATGGGGACTTCTTGGGGGTCTTAACACATGATAAGGCATAATAGGACCTCTAGGAAATCCCCATGACCCCTTTTGACACATTTGAATGCTCAAGTGTGTTCGAAGGGGTCGTAGGTCCCCTTAGGACATACTTGAGCATTCCAATGTGTCAATAGGGGTCATGGGGACTTCTTAGGGGTTGTAACATGTGATAAGGCATACTAAGACCCCTCGGAAGACCCCATGACCCCTTTTGAAACATTTGAATGCTCAAGTGTGTTTGAAGAGGTTTTAGGACCCCTTAAGACACATTTGAGCATTCCAATGTGTCAATAGGGGTCACGGGGACTTCCTAAGGGTCCTAACATGTGGTAAGGCATACTAGGACCCCTAAGAAGTCCCCATGACCCCTTTTAAAATATTTGAATGCTCAAGTGTGTTCGAAGGGGTTGTAGGATCCCTTAGGACACACTTGAGTAGTCCAATGTGTCAATAGGGGTCATGGGGACTTTCTAAGGGTCCTAATGTGTGATATGGTGTACTAGGACCCCTTGGAAGTTCCCATGACCCCTTTTAAAACATTTGAATGCTCAGGTGTGTCCGAAGGGTCATAGGATCTCTTAGGGCACACTTGAGAATTCCAATGTGTCAATAGGAGTCATGGGGACTTCCTAGGTATCCTAACATGTGATAAGATGTACTAGGACCCCTAGGATGTCCCCATGACCCCTTTTGACACATTTGAATGCTCAAGTGTGTTCGAAGGGGTTGTAGGACCCCTTTGGATACACTTGAGCATTCCATTGTGTCAATAGGGGTCATTGGGACTTCTTAGGGGTTCTAATGCGTGATAAGGTATACTAGGACCCCTATGAAGTCCCCATGACCTCTTTTGAAACATTTGTATGCTCAAGTGTGTTTGAAGGGTTTGTAGGACCCCTTAGGACACACTTGAGCATTACAATGTGTCGATAGGGGTCATTGGGACTTCCTAGGGATCCTAATGCGTGATAAGGCATACTAGGACCCCTAAGAAGTCCCCATGACCCCTTTTGACACATTTGATTGCTCAAGTGTGTTCGAAAGGGTTGCAAGACCCCTTAGGACACACTTGAGCATTCCAATGTGTCAATAGGGGTCATGGGGACTTCCTAGGGGTCCTAACACGTGATAAGGCATACTAGGACCCCTAGGAAGTCCCCATGACCACTTTTGACACATTTGAACCCTCAAGTGTGTCCAAAGGGGTTGTAGGATCCCTTAGGACACACTTGAGGGTTCCAATGTGTCAAAAGGGGTCATGGGAACTTCCTAGGGGTCCTAACGCGTGATAAGGCATACTAGGATCCCTAGGAAGTCCCCATGACCCCTTTTGACACATTTGAACCCTCAAGTGTGTTCGAAGAGATCCTACAACCCCTTTGAACACACTTGAGGTTTCAAATGTGTCAAAAGGGGTCATGAGGACTTCCTAGGGGTGCTAACACATGATAAGGTATAGTAGGACCCCTAGGAAGTCCCCATGACCCCTTTTGACATATTTGAATGCTCAAGTGTGTCCAAAGGGGTCGTACGACCCCTTAGGACACACTTGCAGGTTACAATGTGTTGAAAGGGGTCATGGGGACTTCCTAGGGGTCCTAACGCGTGATAAGGCATACTAGGACCCCTATGAAGTCCCCATGACCCCTTTTGACACATTTGAATGCTCAAGTGTGTCCGAAGGGGTCCTATGACCCCTTAGGACACACTTGAGGGTTCCAATGTGTCAAAAGGGGTCATGGGGACTTCCTAGGGGTCCTAGTACATGTGATAAGGCATACTAGGACCCATAGGATGTCCCCATGACCCCTTTTGACACATATGAATGGCCTAAGTATTTTGTTTTCCTCCTTAACCCTGTGAAGTTCATATAAAAGACATGTATGGTAATATTCACAGCATTTAGGAGGCACAAATTGCTAACAATTGGAGCAGTAGGAATTAGAAAATGCACACCCTTCTTCACCAAATTGTATAGATGGGCAACCTAAAATACATCTAGAAGTAGAGGTACTCCCTTCACTTCGGGCCATTGCAAATTAGCAGAAGTTTTCTGCTCTTCCCTCCAACAAAATAGCTAATTTCAATGGCCACCGATGAATTTTTTAAATGGCTGATTGATTTCCTTTGCTTCTTTCAATGGCCATCCATGATTTTTCTGCAATCTTCAAACCTTTCGTACATAGTTGTAAAATACATATTAATATACTATACATATAAAATAATATATAATATATGATATATAATGTAACATTTAATATTAATATATAGTAAATAATATTTAATGTAAAATGTATATTATATAATATTTAATATATAATTGATATTATATAATATTTAATATATATAATATATAATCTAATATATATTTTTTGATATATAATATATCGTATGAAGGGTGGAGAAATGGGAGGGAGAAAGGGGTTGGAGAAATTAAGAGAGAGAAAGGGGAGGGAAAAGTTAAAAATCAAAATTTTGCCGGCATTTTCGGGTACCCAAAAATATCGGGTACATGAAAATATCAGGTACCCGAAAATATCGGGTACATGAAAATATCAGGTACCCAAAAATATCGGGTACCCGATTAGGCTCGGTATTGCTTTATGCACCAAACCTACATGGTCAACTATTGAAATGTCTCAAAAACATGTTTTTCCCCTATTTTTCTGAGTTCCAAACTTTGACCATGTATCTGACGACTTTTTTTTCACCGAAATTTGATGAAACGAAAAGGGTATCTTAAGGATATTATCAGCTTTTTATCGATATAATTGTTGTCAAATTTTGAATTTGGTAAGTAATTATTAGTTATTTTCTAATTGAGTTACCTCTAAAGTGCTGATTTATATACTAATTGAAAAATGACTATAACTTTTAGACGGTATAACATTTTTGAAATCCGAAAAATGCGTCACATTCTATGCTTTGCCTACTATAAGGAATTTTTTTTTTTTGAATTTTGTAAAGTTTTGAATGAGTTTAGGTGGTCAGACATGAGAGTTTTTTTATTCTGAAAATGTTGTTGTAGAAAAATTTATAATTAATTATTTTTTCCGAATAAAATTACAAAAAAATATGCGTCACATCTGGGCATGAGTCTACTACTTATATATAAAATCTTATAATAAAATATTATCATTTGATTATGATTAAGGTGGTCAGACATACACCTACTTCTTATTTTTTTCCAAAATTTTTTGTACTGCTACATTGAAATCTATACTTTTCACCAATCATACTAACTTTTTTTCAAAAAAGGCCTAGTAGTTTAGAAACTACATTCAATTTTCTATAGATTCTATTCTTTTTTTCTATCAGTAATAGGTTATCTTTTATTGATATAAACAAGGTTACAATATATAGAAAAGTTATGTAACAGGCTCTTTTCATAACGGGAATAAGAGCTTACAGAAATGCTCCATTAATTACTACATACACACCATATTCAAAGTTGTTTGGTCCCTTACTATGAACAAACGAAAAAACCTGAGATTTCTGTGAATATCCAAAAATATCCTTCATTCCCATATCCACACCAAAAGGCTTGAAGCAAAAGGGTGGCCTCCAAACTTTTCATCATAAACTAAAGCACCACCGCCAAGCCACCGAAATAGCCATCACATCGCTAGCACCATTACATTACTAGCAGGTAATAGGCCCACCTGAAGAAACATCTACTTCCATGTCAACAAACCCCAAGGGCCCTATGCATCGCACCACTTCACAAAAAAGAAAGCCCCTCGAAACAAAAAACTACACCCTTCTTGCACGGCGTAGCCCAGCCGTTCGTTTCAACCTCGGCACTTGTAGAGGCACCGATGACCTTTGAAATTCTACCTCCGCTTCCATTATCGCAACTTCCAAACGATGCCAAGCTCACCCATGCTCTGCCAAATACACCGGTTTGTTAACACCTTTTGGATAGGTTAAAAAAGGGACTACACCGACCTCCTCTCCTTCCATTTCATCCTCGAACATCTCCGAGTAATTGAATGCCCATCTCGGGTGTGCCCACTCTATAGATTCTATTCTTACAACTTCTAGAGATGATTGATAAAAGATATCATGATGTGGAGATGTCATGAGTTGAACTCATGCTTGAGAATACACCACGTGTACATGCTTGTTATTATACATCTAAGGCACTTTAATTAAATAAAATCCAAAAAATAAGAGAAAAGGGATGGGTAAAATTTGATTTACATGTGAGAAATTAGGTGAATGCATGCCAAAGTAGAACAAGAAGTTAACATATAAATTAATTTATCTATTTTAGGGGTTTGATTTTACTGTTAAGGGTTTTTTTATTTCATTCCAATTTATCTATATTAGGGGTTGAATTTTACTATTTTAGGTGTCCAATAGGTGTGATATTATTGAGCCTGTTACAAGCTCACACTTGACCCCCACTATGTGTTAGAGACTATTTCATTTAACTAAAATTAAAAAAACTCTGATTATTAAAGGCCAAAAAATGAATCACGTTAGGTGAATAATAGTTTTTTATATATGCATAAAAAAACATTAGTTCCTTTCTTTTAGGACAATCAACCTCTCCATCTCACTGAAAGGTTCTCACAAGCCCTTTAGTGGGTCATTCAGCACTAAAAGGCAATATGTGTCAAGTCGAAATGAAAACAATTCCAATTAGGTACATATCACTTGTTTACACTCACATGAGGTTTGCCACCTCAATCATAAACCATAGTAAAAAAAAAATGTTTCCATGTGGAAGTCCATGGACCCAAAATAAGTTCACAATTAGAAGTGTAATTCAAGTACTAACACCACTAGTGTATACATAGTTGTGTCCACCCTAAACCATTAGACATGACCTTTTCCCATCATTCCAACCACATTGTTTCTTCATTACACCTCAAGCACACATCTTGTGGTCACTTCAACATTAAACCACCTGCATTAACAAAAAAATTGTTGTTGGCCACCAATAAACATTGAAGTGGAAACTCATTTGAAATTAAAGTAGCAATCAGATGAATTCTTGCAAATTAAGCTTCAAATTCAAAATTCAAACTGATAAGAGTGCAATAATTAAAGACAACACACCAACACAACAAGCTTGTAACATACAAGTAGACTTCAAAACAACTCATTCATCCCTTTAAAAATTCAACGTTTCCAAACCCCTAAAACCTAAAGTTACAAAATTAGTGTGTGCCAATTGCAGGGTTTTTCTTTAAATAATATTGAACAAGTCATTGGTTTTAACTCATTGACCTATGTTTGTCAAGTGTAATGTTGTGATATTGCTAGCATGATTCAATTTTACCTATTGATTTGAAATCAATATCATCATTAGTACAT